>QRFJ01000920.1:51556-132101 GCA_006176705.1 Cocos nucifera | reverse complement strand
TGGCTTAGAGCCATATGATCCAAATTGAAGTCTACGAAAATCAATAGTCTATGGATACTAGTTGATCACCTGAAGGGATAAAATCCATTGGGTGTGAATGAATTTTTAATAAGATCATAGTAGCATAGATGGAAAGGTAAGGACCTATGAAGCCCGTCTGAGTATCATCTCAGAGTTCGAACATACGTTCTGAATGTATATCTTAGTTATGAATAAAGACAAACATGCACTTATTATTGGGCAAAATGTTTTGTAGTGTTATTACTGTAATGATGTTTGAGGATGAAATTCTCTTAATTCGGAATAGCATTCCAACATTGCAAGAAATAAAGGTTTAGCTGTCATCTTATTTATCCATGTACGAGATTAGACATGGTATACTCACTAGAGATTGTGAGCAGATACCAGTCTGATCCAAGTAAGAGCCACTGAAGGATTGTATAAATAATTCCTAAGTATTTGAGAAATACTAAGGTCTAGTGACTCAAATATGGAAGTACTGACGTAAAATATATTGGATATTTTGATTTCAGTCAGAAACAAGATGACAACAAAAGAATGTCGACTTCATACCCTAATTGTAGGAGCAATCTGCTGGAAAGGTTCCAAGTAGGATACTTTAGCCTATTCAGTTAGTGATGTAGAAGTACATCATGGCATATGATGCTACCATATAAGCTGTGTAGTTACTGAAGGTTCATTAGCAGGTTAGGGAGTGGCACCCTCCACCCATGGTCCAATCCTATCGTAGCACTTGGAGCCATAGCTCAAGGCGAAAGAATAACCAAAGTACCAGCATATTTTGCATCGATTTCATCTTAAATATTTGATCTGGGTGACGTTGATCTTTAGAAGATTGATGTAAAAGGAGAACTTGACTGACCCATTTGCTAAGGCCTCGAAACTAAGGAGTTCTATGAACTCAAGTGGAAGATAGGATATTTGATATCATTCTGATTGGCTTTAGTCCAAGTTGTTGAAAAATGTGTCCTAAAGCCAATCATCTAAGTAGTAGATGATTGGAATTAGTATATGAATTATCTAATAATAATAGTAATTTGATTGTTTCGTCATAAAAGTTCTATCTTTCTTAAATAAAATTCTAAATTATAATGAAGTCCTTAGAACCATAATCAATCGATAAAGAAGGATTTATCGAATAGTTCTTAAATTGTTTACGACCAAATGATAAGTTATTAATAAGGATAATAACTTATCGAGTGTAGGTCATTGTATGCCATATGCATTGGTTGTCCTCGTAACCAAGTGGTGTGGAGACACTGGTATGGCATCTAGGTGAGATGTAGGAGTATATCTGCACTGAACGTGACCAATGTAGTACTCTACTATCAAGAATAGCAAGCTAAGGCTAATGGATATAAGTGTCCCTCTAACCTGAGATCGCCACGGTGACTTGCAAGCAACTCACTATAGTTTGGTGCTGGACTACCTATATTTCTAATATGGAAGACGGAAGGTTTTTGGATATAGTCTAGTACTTGTAGAGTCGATGTGTGAGTCAAGATGGGATTGACCACTCCTGATTAACTTCAGGAAGAGAATATCTTGCGGTGTTTCAATTTAGCAAAACCTAGGCCTGGGTAATCCTCATGAGGTATCATGAGATTTGCAAAATTTTACGATATGATAGAGATGACTTGTATGAGTATTTGACAGCATACTCGAAGTCATCTTGAGCATTATTGATCATAGGGATAAATTATATGGTAACTATGGGCCAAGGTTCTAAGAATGTTGCTTTGCATATATTCGACATATCCGGACGTCGAAAACCATTGCTAGATGATAATTTTGATTGGTACAAAAATTGATTTCTATACTAGTGGCTTAGATTCGAACCTATGGGGTCACATATATTAGAGCTTGTAACCGGATCAGATGGTTAATCGATGATTGAGAATCATTCTAAGATCAATCCATCAATACAATTGGTGTTTGACCTAATGCAAGTGTTGCAGAATGATCGATTAACAATTGGATTACTAATTGACTCAATTTGATTGAGCAATCAGACTGAGATCAAGTCTAATTGAATTAGATCCAATTAAAATTAGTTTGGATTTAATTAGATTAAGTCTAATTGGTTTAATGGACAAGCCAATTGCAAGAAAGAATAATTTCTTGTTTGACTAGGACTTAGGTGCACCTAATTGACTTAGGATTTAAATCTTGATTTAATTTGATTTAATTAGGCTCCTAGTTGGACTAGGATCACCCTTAATTGGGTTGCATTTAATCTAGTTTAAATAAAATTTAAATTGAGTTTAAAATAATTTTGACCTAGTCAAATAAGAGGAGTCCCAATTGGACTGGGACTCTCTCTCTTTCTCTTATGCCTATTAAAGCCCATGCAAAATATTTAATTTTAGATTTTTTCTATGTATTCCCATGCCTAAGAAGGCCTTCCCCATCCATATATCAGATTATTTGGGAGTTTATTTTGACTTGGTCAAAATAAGAAAAAGTTGGAATTTCTTTCCTTCTTGCAGGAGTTCCCTTTTGACCAAACTCCCTTCTCCCTTGTGCGCCACCTCTACCCACACCCTCCTTTTGATTTCTACCCTTTCTCTCTTTCTTTTGGGATTTTGTTTTCTATTTCACATGCCAAAAATCAAGGGAGGGGCGTCCAAGAGTTGGACGCCCCATAGAAGTCCTCCTTTGATTAGGTTTTGACTTAGTCTTGCAATAAATGGTGGATGCCTCTTATGAGATGGTTTTAGGATGTAAAAAATTCTATAAAAATCATGAAAAATTAAAGGATAAGGAGGAGAAGGTGTGGAGGATTTGTGGTGCCATGATTCTTGGAGAAGAGCCCTCAATTAAGATATCAAAGGTTGATGTCTTGAAGAGATAGGGTAAGAGAAGATTGTCTTCTCTTATATTTTTCTTTTATATTTCTCTCTTTCTATTTTATTTGTGATTTTTATATGTTAAAAATCTAAGAGCAAGAGAGAGTAAGGGCTTGAGGAAAGATGGCACCAAGATCCTTAGAGAAAAGATCTTTATCTGGACATTAATCATTGATGTCATGAAGGCATAAAGGTAAGAGAAGATTATCTTCTCTTTGTTTTCTTTTGAGTATCTTCTTCTTCATTATTTTATGTAATTTTTACATGATAAAGATCTAAGAGAAAGAGAGGAAGAGGGCATGGAATCTATGCTCCAAGGTGTTGGGGCATGGTGATCCTTTTTAGACATGATCTGATCATGTCCTGATGTGAGAAGAAGAAGAGAAGAAGATCTTCTCTTAGGATTTCCTTGAGAGCCCTTTTTCTCAATTTTATTTATGATATTTTTATGAAAAAAATCTGAGGGTGTGATATCTAAAAAATTAGAAAAAAATCCAAAGGAGAAGGTCTCCTCTGAAGTTAGGATAATAGATATTTTCAGAACATCAACCGTTGACGTCCTAAAGGAGAAGATTTATCTTCTCCTAGGATTTTTTTCATATATCTTTTTATTTTTTGATTTATTGATGATCCAAGTATTGGATTCCTCCCTCATTCCTCCTCATATTCTTCATCTCTTGAATTATCCAAGAGATCCAAAGAACATGTATTTGATTAACCATCAGGAGGGATCCACGAGAAGCTAACACTTCGAGTGGATCATCATTCGACGAATCTTCGATCTACATTACAGGTTCGTGTGGATCACCTATAGAGGATAGATGCATGTGCAACTTCAAAGGCAACAATGGATTCAACCATGAAGTTCTCGACTTGTGCAAAGATAAGAGATCTGATCTCTTGGTGACCTAGATATGATCTAGGGTTAGATCTAGAATTATTCTAGATCTAGATATTGATATGATCAATACCACTTATGACTAATTTAATTTTAGATTTATATTTGAATTATAACATGTTATAGATCCTTGATTTTGTAATTTGATTACATGCATGTTGTAGATTAAATAGTTTAATCTATGTCTTCTGCTGCTCTATATATCAAAAAAGTTTTAAAATCTATGCATGAAATCTTGCATATTTTCTATCACAGATTGGTATCTACTCATTACTCTTAGTGAGTATACCACATCTAATCTTATACATATCATGGCGTACATGATAGATCCCACTACCAAAGCATATGGGATTCTACTCATACGCTTTCTCTCTTCATGAGTTGTCGGATAATTCTTCTTAGAGAGAGAAATTTCATAGTCTATTGAAAGATAGCCCTTCTTAAAATTTTTCATATTGAACCTCTTCAGTATAGTTTCTATGTACGTAGATTGGGATAACACAAGCATCCTCTTAAATCTATCCCTATAGATCTTCATCCCTAGGATGTAGGTGTTGGAAATTGAACAGGGTTAAAGCATGCATTTTCAAAAATATTTATTATAGTGGAAGTTATAATTAATCTACTATTAATTCTATGTATGCTATGATCAAATCATAAAATTCTACTCAGGATCTAGACATGCTAATATGTTATAGAAAATTTAAATGCGATCGATCAACAAATCATATTTGCTAATCGACTTGTGTTCAAAACACAATACCTATGAGCGGGCAGATGATCTCCATAATCCAAATCTATAAGAGGAAGCCCACGATATTGCATTATAGTTGCATACTTGTTCAGCCTCTATAGATGGTCTACATGAAGCCCCTGGTCCCGACTAGCTCCACTAGAGTGCTAGCTCCTCACCAAAGATTTTGATGGCTGATTTTGGTCGATCCGATCGACCACCTTCTTCTCGATCTTCTAGATGCTCTAGAAAATTAGAAGATGGTCTTTGGAGGATGATGAGATGGTGTATTAAAATTGATGATGATCAGGTACTCATAGCACTCAATCTCTCCACCCGAATCGTAAGTCCCAACTCTAGGGTTTTGCACACCCAAAAAATCCTGATGTCCGAAAATTCTCTCATGCCCACTCTCTTTTGAATTTTATCATGAACCAAATTTTTATGGGTAGAGGGACTCTCTCTCTACCATATATCCACTCTCAAATTACCTTTTAGATGGGTGTCCAAAAAGAGAAAAATAAATAAAGTGGCTGTGAGGAAAAAAATTGGTGCAAGAAAACCTTTCTTCCTCTTTGGACTTTCCATGCACATAACTTGCACCCCCACCCAATTTTCTCTCTCCAGGAAATCCTTCTCAAGCTATCTCATGGATGCACACAAAAAAATCTGATTTAAAGTGTGTTATAGTGGGAAAGGCATGTAGAGAAGATAATGTTTAGAGTTTAGGTTGTTTTAACCAATCCACTTGAATCTAAAATTCATGTGGATTTTTTATCCTATTCAATCACCCCATCTAGGTGGGTGATGCATAGAAGGACTCTCCTTCTATGCACCCACACTAAAAATACTTTAAAAAGTATGACAAAAATTTCATGGAGGCATGGAGAAGAAATAGGAAAAGGTTTAACCAAAAAACCAAATCAAGTTGAATTCGAAATTCAACTTGCTTTGAACCAGTCCAACCTTTAGACCAGGTTAAAGGCAGATAGAAGAGGGACACACAAACACTTCTAGGTGTGGGAAACTCTCATGCAAAAATAAATGTGCATGGAGAATGCGTGTGGAAAAGTCAAAGGTGATGGACGCATGGGGGAGTTTAAATTCAAATATTATTTGACTCGATCAAATTAGTTTCAACCAAACCAATTAAGCTAGACCCAATTAGACTAGGTTAAATCCAACCAAATTAGGCTTAACCAAACCCAATAAAATTTTAATTAAATTAAAAATTAATTAGGTTCAGGTCTATTGCCCAGCTAGACTACCCAAGGGGGGGGGGGTGAATTAGATTTTTTAAACTTTATAGCAAGTATGTGCAATAAAAACTATTTGAATGTTATGTGAGCGAGATAAGAGAGCAATGAAAAGTAGAGATAAGAGCACACATACAAATAAGAAATTTTTATAATAGTTTAGTGCACTTCCAATAGCTACGTCCACTTCCCAAGCAAGACTCTTGGGAATTCCACTATAATCCCGCAAGATTACAATCAAATAATTTTTCCAGGCTCACTATCCAAAAATTCAGTTCATTTTTTCAAAGATTCACAAACCACAACTCTTACAATAAATAGATAGATCAATCTAAAATAATGAATGAAAAGAAACATCCCAGTACCTAAGTTTCAGCCCCTATTGAAACCAAGTACATGGAAAGGAAAAGAAAGATTTTACAACAAAGATTGCTCCTTTGAATGAGCAGAAAAGTTGCCATTGTAGTTTGTTGGAAATCTCTTTGAATGCTTGGAGTTATTGCACATTAAGGCTCTTCAATGCTTGAGAGAACTATTTGATTAAAGAATGAGTTTTCATTAAAAAATAGGGCATACAATCCTTTCTCTCATTTTCTTCTTATTCATCAAAAATACATGTTCTTTCTCTTATATCTGGTGTATTCTCTCTTATTTGAATATGATTGGAGCTCAGAAAAAGTAAAATCCAACCATTGGAGAGCAATAGGAAGCCGTTGGAATCGAAAAAATTCAATCTGGAATGCTCCGCTGAAAAGTTATCCCCGTATCTCAAGATCTCTTGGTTTGTCTCGAGTTGTGTCGCCAAATTTTGAGGCTTCTTGGTTTGATTAGGAGATCTCTCACCTTCAGTCACTCAAAAAATAGCTTTCTAGAAAAATTGAATATCTTGAGATCGAGAGCTCTTGGTTCTGAAGTGACGTCTCACCGAGATCGCATGACCTCTCGAGAATCCTACGAGACCTCTTGCTCCCAAAGCATAGAAACTCAGTTTCTATCTCCTGAGATTGAGAGCTCTCAAGATTAACTCGAGACCTCTCAAAACCATGCCAGAAGCTTACTTGGGTGTGCCAGTTCACATGAGAGCTCTCGAAAAAATTCAAGACATCTCGAAATTTGCTCCAAGGCTATTTGAGAAAATTTTTTCTACCATTCAAAAAGATTTGATTTTCATTTGAATTGGAATTCATGCAATTCTCATTTTGGTCAAAGAGCCCTCTTTTATCTAATAAAAGAAGACTTGAAAAATATAATATTAGTAATCATTTACTTTAATATTTGGTCATCATCAAAATCACTTAGGGGTTCAACAATCTCCTTCTTTTTCATGATGACAAAACATTAAGCAATTCATAAAAAGAACATAAGCGATATGTGTATCATGTATTAATGAATGAGAGTATGTGAAATTCTTTTGTATTGATGCTCCCCATTAATGTATGCTCTTTTGATTTGTATGGGATTAAATAATATTCTTTTATGCATTTACATTTTTCTCCCCTAATGTATGCTCTTTTCACTTAATTTTTCTCCCCCTTTTTGTCAGCATCAAAATTACATAATTGAGATACATAATAGAGAGAAGTAGACACATTAAAGAAGTCACGAATATAATTGAAAAGGTTGATCTCATTGCATAAGATTGAAATGATAAAGTTGTATATTGGTTTACAAAAGCCATCTATACCAATATACTCAAAAGTACACTAAGTAACAAACAAAAACAAGTAGAAGAAGCTAGACCTATTCCTCATCAGAGAGAAACTCTATGATTGGTTCAGAAAAAGATTTAAGTCTAGAAGAGGATAAGTGAGGTGTAGGTCTAGGAGATGGTGAGGGTCTAGAAATGGATGGCGTCCAAGATCCAAGGCTGCCAATCCAATCCATAATCTACCGCAATGACGAAATAAAGACTTCAGCCGTGGTGCACTGAATTGTGATGTTCTCCTATGGTCTTTGTGCAATTCTGGTAGTCTCGAATAGAAGAAGTTCAATCTGAGTTGATGACCCATGTTGCTCCTTCTCCAAAATTTCAAGCCTTTGAGATAATCCACTTAGTTGTTGGCTAAGCATTTTAGTCTGACCTTTAGAAGATATTCTTTGTTCTTTAATGCTCACCAATAGTTGATGCCTTACACTAGAGAGAAGATCAATAAATCTTTTAGACACTTTTTCAACTACTTCCTCTACTACCCTTTCAATTAAATTTTCTTGATCAAAAGTAGAGGGAGGTGCTGGAACATGACTAGAAGGCCCTTGTGGAGTATGTGAAAACCCTAGTGTAGTGAATCCAGCAGTAGAGGATGATGGTGGAGGAGGTGGAGATCTATGCTTCTCAGGCTTATTTATAGTAGCAACATGTTCATCTGCCCTTACCCATCTATCATCCTTTTTTATAAATTTTATTTTGTTCAACATTCCCTCATTTATGTAGTCGGTGTGCGCCAACTTTTTGAAGTCTTCATCTTCTAGATTAACGTAAAAATTCTTAAAAATCAAAGTGAAGATCATCCTATAGGGAAGACAAGCTTTGCTTTTGTTGGCTGTGTCCTTTAACTGTTGAAGCATTAGAGATGGAAAGCTTATGGGTGTTTTGGTTACCATGAAGAACATAATAGCCATTTCTTGCTTCCCAACCCAGTCATGTCTTCCTACCTTTAGAAAAATTATTTGGCTCACAATGCATTGTAATAATCTCATTTCCACTGAGAGATGATATGAGACCAATTGTTGATTTTCATCAACATTTTTTCTTTCCAAAATGCACTTTAAAGCTTCAGTTTTATTCCTCAAATTCAAATAACAATCTCCAGACTTGGTTACTTCTAAGAGTTTCCCTATCTTTCTCTCATCCAAAGAGATATGTACTCCTTTAACAACAGACTCTATCCTTGACCCAAGCTCAAAGCTAATGTTCTTAAAGAACTCTTTAATTAAGTCTGAATAGATATTTACCTCAAGAGTACACAGCTTCTGCTAGTCTTGTTGCCTGATCCACAATCCAATATAGAAATGTTCCCTATCTAGGTATCCAATGTTGACACATCGGCCCATTGGAATAGTCCTTATGGCAATGAAGAGACGAGCATGAGAAGAAGAGGTGGATGGAGATGCTTAGGCCATGTCCCACTATTGCTTTGCCCTAGCTTCAGTCGAAGGAGTGACGGATGGTCTTCATGTGGTGAAGGTTCTCTTCTTTGGAGCCATTGGAGTCGGATTAGGATGGAATGAGCAATAGAATAGTATTTTAAGGAGTTTGGAGGAGTGGATGAGAGTTTGGAAGAGGTTTGGAGGAGAGGTCTCAAAAAAATGAAAGGAGCGAATGAGAGAGGGGACCTCTCGAAAGTCCAATTGAAAAGGGATCCCGCAAAATTTTAGAGCTCTCATCTTGAAGATGGGATGTCTCAAAAAATTGAGAGCTCTCACTTTTAAAGTAAGAGGTCTTGGAATATAATCAAGAGGTCTCGTGTATAAATAGAGACTTCTTGAGCACCCAAAAAAATAGGAAAAAAAGAGAAATTCAAGCTGACTTTTCTTGATTTCTCAAGATTGAATAAGGAGTGTTTAGGATCAAAAAGGAGATCAAAAAATAGTCCAATAAATTCAATATTAAATATTTTTATTGAGAATCACATGTATCAAGTTCATCCCTAATTTTTGAGAATCTATCTTCATTTAGAGGTTTTGTAATTTTGAACATGATCTCTTATGAAATGATGTCTAATTTTAATATGTTTGGTTCTTGAATGTTGAATAAATTTTTTTGTGAAGTTTATGGCACTAGTATTATCACACCTAATAGGTATCTTATTTTGTTTAATTCCAAAATTTTCTAGTTGTTGCTTGATCCATTGTATTTGAGCATAGCAACTCTCTGCAACAACATATTCGGCCTCGGTCGTTGACAGTGCTATAAAGTTTTGCTTCTTGCTATACCAAGAAATCAAGTTCAATCCTAAAAATTGATAGGTGCCACTGATACTCTTTCTATCTATTCTACATGCTCCATAGTCTGCATCAGTGTATCCTATCGATTCAATGGAGGATTGTTTTGAGTACTAAAGTCCTAAGTTGTGTATGTAGATTAAATATCTAAAAATTCTCTTGACAGCTAGTAAATGAGATTCTTTAAGGTTAAATTGAAATCTAGCACACATGCAAATACTAAATAATACATCAAGCCTACTTGCAGTTAAATAAAGTAGGGATCCAATCATACCTCTATAGAGCTTTTTATTTATGGTCTTACCATTTTCATCTTTGTCGAGTTTGCATGAGGGGCTCATTGGTGTGCCAATCATTTTTGTATTTTCCATGCCAAACTTTCTTAGCATTTTCTTAATGTATTTCATTTGGCTAATGAAAATACCTTTCTTTGATTGTTTGATTTACAGTCTAAGAAAGAAGTTTAGCTCCACCACCATGCTCATTTTGAATTCACCCTGCATCAACTTTGCAAACTCTTGACAAAAAATTTCATTAGTAGCTCCGAATATGATGTCATCCACATATATTTGAACTACAAGAAGATCATTATTTTTCATTTTCAAAAATAGTGTAGTGTCTATACTTTCTATAATAAAATTATTTTATAATAAAAATTTACTCAATCTCTCATACCATGCTTTAGGTACTTGTTTAAGTCCATAAAGTGCTTTATTTAATTTGAACATATGGTTAGAAAGTAAGTAATTTTCAAAGCTAGATGGTTGTTTTATAAATACTTCTTCAGCAATATAACCATTCAAGAATGCACTCTTTACATCCATTTGAAATAATTTAAAATTTATGTAGCAAGCAAAAGCAAGTAATAATCTAATAGCCTCTAATCTTGCTACAGGAGAATATGTTTCATCAAAGTCAATCCCTTCTTCATGATTATATTTCTTAGCAACTAGTCTACCTTTATTTCTTACAACATTATCACGTTCATCTAATTTATTCCTAAATACCCATTTAGTGTCCATTATAAGATGGTCTAGGGGTCTATTTACAAGAGTCCATATATTGTTTCTTTCAAATTGGTTTAGTTCATCTTGCATGGATAATATATAATTAGAGTCTTTTTCAACTTTTTCTATGTTTTTAGGTTCTATTTATGAAACAAAAGCAAGATAATCAAATATATCTTTAAAAAAAGATCTAGTTCTTACCCCTTGTGAAAGATCACCTAAAATCAATTCTCTTAGGTGATTATGTGCATACCTCCACTCCTTGGGTAGATCTCCTTGTTCATTAGATACTTCATTTTCTCTATCCTTATCTTGTTCAATAGTCATTATAGATTTACCTTTGTCATGAATATTGTTATCCTTCAAGTTTAGCTCCTTCATTCCATCTTCAAGAATTTCTATATCATCATCAAAACCATCTTCTTTTCTCGAAGATTGATTGTTAGCTTTATTAAAAATAACACAGATTGATTCTTCAACAATCAAAAAATATTTGTTGAAGATTCTATATGCTTTACTAGATGTAGAGTATCCAAGAAAGATATCCTCATTAGCCTTAGCATCAAATTTCCCTAAATTATCTTTATCATTATTATGAATGAAGTATTTGCATCCAAAAATTTGAAAATAATTGATATTAGATCTTTTTCCTTTTCAAAGCTCATAGGAGATTTTCTTTAAAAATGGACAAATAAAAACTCTATTTAGGATGTAACATACTATGTTAATGGCTTCAGTCCAAAAGTATTTGGGCCATATCAACTAAGGTTCTATTTTTTTTTTCCAACTACCCCATTTTGTTGAGGAGTTCTTGGTGCAAAAAAATTATGTTCTATACCATGTTCATTGCAGAAATCTTCAAAATATTTGTTTTCAAATTCTATGCCATGATCACTATGGATACATACCACAGTTGAGTTCTTTTCATTTGTTATCTTTTTATAAAATTTTGAAAATATTAAAAAAACTTCATTTTTAGGTGCCAAAAACAAAACCCATGTGAATCAAAAAAAATCATCAACAATCACTAGACCATACTTCTTTCCTCCTAAGCTTGTAGTCTTAGTGGGTCCAAACAAATCCATATGAATCAATTCAAGAGGCCTAAAAGTTGAAATCAAATTTTTAGATTTAAAACTCCTCCTAGTTTGTTTTCCAAATTGGCAAGCATCACAAACATTGTCAAATTTAAAATTCGATTTTGGTAGCCCCTTAACTAAGTCTTTACTAAGTAGTTTAGATATAGTATGCATGCAAGCATGATCTAACCTATGGTGCCAAAGCCAACTAGTTTCTTTAATGTTAGCATTCATTGCAACTAAGCATTGATCACTCTTCATGGCAATTTCATCAAGATTTATCATGTAGATGTTGCCATGCCTAAACCCAATGAATTTTAAACTATCATCCGAGGAACTAAATACTTTACATAAAGAAGATTCAAAGAAAACTCTAAAATCCTTATCACATAGTTGACTAATACTAAGAAAGTTATGTTTTAAATTATCAACCAATAATACATTATCTATAAAGATAGAAGAAGTAATTTAAATTTTATCATAGCCAATTATTTTGCTTTTACTGTTGTCACCAAAGTTGACTACTCTCCCTTCTTTCCTCTCTAGGGTGAAAAATTGCTCCTTATCACATGACATA
This sequence comes from Cocos nucifera, assembly GCA_006176705.1. Lineage (NCBI taxonomy): Eukaryota > Viridiplantae > Streptophyta > Magnoliopsida > Arecales > Arecaceae > Cocos > Cocos nucifera. Next base: position 119,739 of record QRFJ01000920.1, on the reverse strand, counting down.
TGGCTTGAGTAGCCACTGTCCAAGTACCATTTGCATTTAGATCTTTGGGCTGCAAGGCATTCCTACAAAAATAATCAAGTGATGGTTTTAGGTACCAAAGTCTTCTTGGGTCCTTTTGGGTTAGTGGTCAGGGTTTCTTTTGGAATCCAAATTCTTTTAACTTGTGTTCCACCAAATTTTCTAGTATTATATTCAAATGCCTTATGTCCCACTTTTCTGCATTTAAAGTAAGTGATATGTGAAGTGCTAATTGATGTGGGTGCAGTGAAAAAATTCTTTAGAAACTTAGTTTTCATTTTAGGTTTATATCCTAGTCCGGCTTTATTATAAACTCCTCTTTGATTGTTTAAAATCATTTTTAATTTTTTCAAACTACAAGTAAATTTATCAACTAAAGATTTTAGTTTATCCAATTCATCCTTTAGGATTTTGTTTTCTTCTTTCAACTTGTTGTGGTTAGTGATTACCCCTTTCTTTTCTTTTAAAAGAGTTTGAGTCATTTCCTTAAGATTTTTATTTTTTGTACTAATCCTTTTAAAATCTTTTATTAAGTTATAAAAAGCATCTTGAAGCTCATCAAAAGTAAAATTGGAGTCAAGAGTGGGGGATACCTCATCATCTTAAGCCATGAAGTACAAGTTTGCTTTGTTTTGGTTTTCTTCCTCCGAGCTTGCCTCATCGCTATCGCTCCAAGTTGCTAACATAGCTTTCTTTTTGGTTCCTTTTTGCCTCTTCTTCAACTGAGGACATTCAGCCCTAAAATATCCTGGCTTCTTGCATTCGTAGCAAGTGGGCTGATTCTTCTTCTTTTCTTTCTCTTTCTTCCTGCTAGCTTCTCCTCTAATGAAGCTCCTCTTCTTGAATCCTTGCCTTCTTCTTTCCATGAACTTCTAAAATTTTTGGATCACCAGGGCCATATCTTCATCATTCTCCTCACTAGTGGATAGATCATCTTCTTCTTTAGCTGCCATGGATTTTAGCACTATAATTTTCTTCTTCTTGTTATGCTCTTAATTATGCCGACTCATAGCAAGCTCATGTATCATCGGAGATTCAATAAGCTCATCTAAAGGTAGAGTGTTTAAATCTTTTGCTTCCTACATGGCTGTCATCTTGGCTTCCTATGTCCTAGGCAAAGACCTAAGAATCTTTCTTATCAATTCACTATTAGTGTAAATTTCTTTTAAGCTTTTCAAATCATTTATAATATCAGTGAATTTTGTGTACATGCTAGTGATAGATTCTGTAGGATCCATTTTGAACAATTCATATTGGTGAACTTGCACGTTAATCTTTATCTTTTTTATTTGATTTGACCCTTCATATGTGACTTAAAGTCTATCCCAATTTTTTTTTGCAAAATTGCAAGTAAAAATTTGATTAAACTCATTTGCATCAAGGGCACAGTAGAGTACATTCATTACCTTGGCATTTAATTGGACAAGTTTCTTATCCATTTCATCCCATCCTTCTCTGGCTTAGGAGAAGATGTGCCATTGATAATGATTACAAGTGTGTGTGGGCCATTGACAATGACACTCCATATGACATAGTCGAGGGCTTGAATAAAAATGTGCAAGCGAGCTTTCCAATAGGTATAGTTGGATCCATTGAAAAGAGGTGGCCTATTCGTGGATTGCCCTTCAGCAAGTGAACCTCCTTGTTGGGTTGACATGATCTTTGTATTTGGTTGATAAAATCAATGATTAGTAGAGAATCAAGGCTCTGATACCAATTGTTGCCCAACTAGACAATCCAAGAGGTGGGGTGAATTAGGTTTTTTAAACTTTAGAGCAAGTATGTGCAATAAAAACTATTTGAATGCTATGTGAGAGAGATGAGAGAGCAATGAAAAGTAGAGACAAGAGCACACACACAAATAAGAGATTTTTATAGTAGATTGGTGCACTTCCAGTACCTACGTCTACTCCCCAAGCATGACTCTTGAGAATTGATAAGAGCGCGATGTTGTCGTTAAGATACCGTGTTTATTAGTTTAAATCTAATTTTTTACTCTTTAAATTAATTAAAAATTATGAAGAGAGTAGTGAGTCAGGTTGAATCCACAGAGAGGCAATGATTTAACACTAAAATATTTTATTCTTTTATTTTTTATTTTTTTAAAACAAAAGAAAAGAAGGGTTTTTGAAAATTAAAGATAGAAAATAGATTTATAAATAAAAGCAAAATCTAGATTATGAAAAAAAATTTGGTACTAAGATCCACTATTTAAATCTTAGTGGCTACTTGCAATAAAATTAAAGAGCAATAAAGAATAATTAATTTAAAGAGCTAGAATTAAAAAGAGTAATGAAACTTTCTTTATTAAAATTAAAACTCAGATGTAGAATTTAAATACAAAAAATTAAAGAAAAAAAATAAAACTCAAATGCAGAATTTAAATATAAAAAATTAAAGAAAAAGAAAGAGAAAAAAAAATTAGAAGGAGATCGTAGATCAGCGTAGGCATAGAGATGGCATAGAAGACTGGATCTTCTTCTAAGCATTGTAGCTTTGAAGCAATCTTTAACCCTGAGCTTGGCTTCCACCCTATACCTTGGCTTCCCTCTCACCAGATCTATTGATTTCTGAAGACCTGGGATCCTTTTTTATAGAGCTAGGAGGGCTGGAGATTTTTTCTGAAGGCAATGTGGGACTAAGAGCCTTTTTAATCATCAAAATATAAAGAAATTTGAGTAAAATTTGGGTTAAAATAGCTTTGATATCAATCTAGTAAGTCTGGTTAAATCAAGCCATTCAATAGAAATCCAACAGACTAAAAATCATCAAAATCGGATGCGTATCGGTCTAGATCAGATCAGATTAAATTCTGGCCATTGATCGCATGTTGATGGAGAAAATCTGACCGCTGATCATGCATTGGGAGTCCTGATCGTAGTCAAAAGTATTTTGGACTGTTGGATCATTTCTTGGATCGCGTGCTATCATCGGATGGCGATCCATGTGAAGTCTGAAGCTAAATCAAATCCAAAAATAACCGCAACCATTTGATCTTGACCATAAGCTACCACAGCCGTTCGATCATGCAATTACTGTTCCCATGGATCGCATGGACCGGCCGCACCACACACCACAGCCAATCATTGCTCCTATCATTGAGTGAAAAGATCAAAATGCCCTATGAGCCACGATAGATTTTTTGTGAATCCTTTAAGGGTCTAGGTCCACCATGTGTCGCATCTTGATTCGTCGGTTTCTGCTGAGCTGACGATCCACGCCTGGATCGTAGACCGACTGACGACTTTCGCGGCTAAGTCAGCTTGCATGGCTAGCTTGGCGTGCTAGCTTGTTGGCTTGGCTCGGCGTATTTAGACATGCTGACTGATATGGCATGCCGATTGAGCCGTATGTTATTTTTATTTAATTTTTTATTTATTTTATTTCTTTAGAAATTTATATCTTCTTCGTTTTAGCTTTGTTTTGTGTGAAATTTATTTCATTATGATCAAAAAAAATAAGCTCTTTCCATTAATTATAAAATTTTATTTTTTATTATTTTTTAATTAATTTTTAATTAATAAAAATATTAATTTCTTAAAAATTATATATAAATTGATCATTAATTTTTAAAAATTAATATAAATTAATTAATAAATTAATACTTTTATTGGTGAATTTATGGTGCTTATCAAAATTCTACAATAATCCTACAAGATTATAGTTGAATAGTTTTTCTGAACTTACTATCCAAAAATTTAGTTGATTTTCCTAAAGGTTCACCAACCACAATCCTTATAATAAATAAATAGATCAATCCAAAATAATGAATGAGGAGAAAAACTCCAATACTTAAGTTTCAGCCCTACTGAAACCAAGTACATGAAAAGAAAAAGAAAGATTTTACAATAAAGATTGCTTCTTTGAATGAGCAAAAAAGTTATCGTGGCAGTTTGTTCGAAGTCTCTTTGAATGCTTGGAGTTATTGTACTTGAGGGCTCTTCAATGCTTGAGAGAATGATTTGATTAAAGAATGAGTTTTTGTTAAAAAATAAGATGTATGTTCCTTTCTCTCATTTTTCTTCTTATTCATCGAAAATACATCTTCTTCTTTTTATATCTGGTGCATTCCCTCTCATCTAGATATGATTGGAGTTTAGAAAAACTAAAATTTAATCATTGGAGAGCAGTAGGTAGCCATTGAAATCAAGAAAATCTAATCTAGAACACTCTGCTGAAAAGTTATCCCCATATCTCGAGACCTCTCGATTTGTCTCGAGATGTCTCACCAAATTTTAAGGCTTCTCAATTTGATCAGGAGACCTCTCACCTTCAGTTGCTCAAAAAATAGCTTTCTGAAAAAATTGAATCATCTGAAACTGAGAGCTCTCGATTCTGAATGAGATATGTCATCGAGACCGCAAGATCTCTCAAGAATCCTGCGAGACCTCTCGCTCTCAGAGCATAAAAATTGGGTTTCTATCTCCTGAGATTGAGATCTCTCGAGATTAACTGGAGACCTCTTGAAACTATGCCAGAAGCTTAATTAGGTGTGCTAGTTCATACGAAAGCTCTTAGAAAAATTCTAAGATGTCTCATAAATTGCTTCAAGACTATTTGAGAAAAATTTTCCTACCATTCAAGGAGATTTGATTTTCATTTGAATTGGACTTCATGTAATTCTTATTTTGGTCAAAGAGCTTTTTCTTTCTAACAAAAGAATACCTGAAATACAAAATATTTGTAATCATTTGCTTTAATGTTTGGTCATCATCAAAATCACTTAGGGGTTCAACAAGGTCCAGATCAAATTAGGATCGAATCCTTCTTAGCAATTAGGTCCTCTCATGACCTAATTAGGTCAGACCCAATCAAATTAAATACAATCAAATTTGATCAAAACCTCATTGCTCAATCAAATTGAGCTAATTAGCAATCAAATTGCTAATTAATCTTATAATAATATCAGAGTCCTAATTGGATGGGTGTTTAGGCAATAGAGTTCCATCTATATGAAACTCTTGAAGAGTCCTAAACCAGTGGAACTCTTGAACCCGGTATCCCAAAAGAATGAAACTTGTGATCACAAAGTTCCAAACCAGTGAGACTCTTGATCAGAGAATCCCAAACAAGTAGGACTTAAAGTTTCAGTCTAGTGAGATCCACAAAGACAGAGTTCCAGTCCAATGGGATTCCTGGTCATAGAGTCTTAATCCAATGGGACTCTTGACCATAGAGTTTTAGACCATTGGGACTCTTGATCAGCCATCAGATCATATAAGAACTCTTATTATGTGTGATCCCATAGGATTGAATCCTAAGTCGGTAGCACTAGAATTAATTTTTTATACCAATCGATGTAACCATTTGGCAATGGTACCCAACATTCGGATAGGTCGAATAGTCACAATGCAACATCAATGAACCTATGGCATATGGTTACCATATAATTCATCCCATTGATCTCAATGCTCAAAATATGACCTAGGATTTAACTATCAGTCCTAGAAAATTATCTACAGTATTTTTCAAAATTTAGTATCCATCAAATGGACCACCTTGGTCGAGGTTTTGCTAAATTAAAATACAATGATACACTTTCTCAACACTTGGAGGGCTCAATCCTATCTTGACTCACACACCAACTTCATAAGTATTTGACTGTTCTTCCATCACAAAATTAGAAATTTAGGTAGTCTGATACCTAAGTGCAGTAAGTTGCTTACAAGTCATCATAGCGATCTCAAGTCTAAGGGATACTTATATCCATATCCTTCGCAAGCAACTCTTGATAGCAGAGAGCTATGCTGTGGGATCATGTTCAGTGAAATGTATCCGTACACTTCACTTGCATGCTATACCAATACATCATACTCCTTGGTTAAGAGGACAACCACTGCATATGGTATATAATGACCTACACTCGATACGTTGTCCTCCTAGATGATAATGTATCATTTAGTTACGAACAAGTTTAAGTGCTAAATGATAAATCCTTCTTTGTCGAGTCTAAATAGTCCTAAATACTTCATCACAGAAGAGTTTATTATAGAAAGATGAACAAAAATGATGAAAATATCAAAATAATAATTTTATTTATTATAATAATTTAAGTATATTTACAATCAGTTCAGCCATCTATAACCTAGATGATTGGCTTTAGGATATATTTTTCAACAACTCCCACTTAGACTAAAGCCATTCAAAATAGTATCGTATACCCATCTTCCATTATCAAACTTTTTGATTCCGAGGGCTTTAGTAAATGGGTTATCCATGTTTTTCTTTCCATCAATCTTCTAAAGGTTGATGTCACCTCGCTCCACGATCTCTCATACAAGATGGTAGTAATGCAGAATATGTTTGACGTGCTAATATACTTTCAGCTTCTTCGCTTGAGCTATGGCTCCAGTGCTATCATAGTAAAGCAGAACCAGACCATCCAAGGAGGGTGCCACTCCTAGCTCGTCGATGAACTTTCATAGCCACACAGCTTTCTTTGCAGCATCGGATGTCAAGATATACTCCATCTCGCACACAAAATCGACCACAGTATACTGCTTGGAACTCTTCCAATAGATCGCTCCATCATTCAGGGTAAACACATAACCTGACACACTCTTACTATCATCGTAATCTAACTAGAAATTGGAATCAGTATATTCCATAAGTTTCAAGTCAGCATCTCCATAAATGAGCCACTGGTTCTTAGTATTTCTTAAATACTTTAGGATTATCTTTATAATCTTTCAGTAATTCTCATCCGAATTAGATTGGTGTCAGTATGCCACATCCAATCTTGTACACATCAAGGCATACATAATAGAATCTATTATCGAAGCTTATGGTATTCTACTCATATACTCTCTCCGTTGAGAAGTTGTCGAACAATCCCTCTTTGAGAGAGAAATTTTATGGTCTATCAGAAGATAGCCTTTCCTAAAATTTACCATGCTAAATCTCTTCAGCATGGTATCAATGAACATGGACTGGGATAACCCAAGCAACCTTTTAGATCTATCTCTATAGATCTTCATTCCTAGGATGTAGGAAGTTTCTCCCAAGTCTTTCATGGAGAATTGAGATCACAGCCAAACCTTTATTTTCTGTAATATAGGGATGTCATTTTTGATCAAGAGAATATCATCCACATACAAAATAAGAAATACAACTACAAAACCATTAGCCCATTTATACATGCAGGGTTCCTCTCTATTCTTAATAAAGCCATACATTCTGATCATCTTATCAAAATACATGTTCCAACTTTGTGATGCGTGCTTCAATCCATAGATGGATCTCTGAAGCTTGCACACCTTGGACTCATCTATGGACATGAAACCCTCAAGCTATATCATATCCACCTTTTAGTCTAGCTCTCTATTTAGAAAAGATGTTTTTATATTCATTTGCCAGATCTCATAGTCTAAATATGCCTCTATCGCAAGCATGATCTGAATGAACTTGAGCATTGCCACTAGAAAAAATGTCTCATCATAGTCAATACCATAATGCTAACGATATCCCTTGACGACCAAATGGGCTTTGTAGGTCTCCACCTTCCAATCTACGCCTTTTTTTTTTTTGAAAATCTACTTACACCTAATGGATTTTATCCCTTTAGGTGAATCAATTAGTGTCCATACACTATTGATCTTCATGGACTCAATTTTGAACTTCATGGCTTTCAACCACTTATCGGAGTTAGACCTCTGCATGGCATTCATGTAGGTGATCGAATCCTTGTTCTCATCAAGTTCAATAGGATCACCATCTCAGATCAAGAAATCATAGTATCTTTCAGGTTGACGTGGTACTCTATCGGATCTTCTTAAAGTTGCCACTTCAATGGGCTCTGGGTTTGATCTTATCAAATCTAGTTCTACAAGTTTACTAGAATGTGTCAGTTTTATCACCTATCAAACTTCGCTAATTTCAATATTAGAGGCAGTAGTTTCTTCTATAAAAAACTTCTTTTTCAAAAAGACTGCTCTATTGTTGATGAATACATTTTATTCTTCAACAAGATACAAATAATAACCCCTAGTTTTCTTGGGATACCCTATGAACAAGCACTTATCAGACCAAGGTCCAAGCTTTTTTGGCCGCAAATATTTGACATAAGCCAAACAATCCCAAATCCTAAGGTGAGCGAGTGTCGGCCTATGCCTAGTCCATATCTCATATAGAGTCATTGCAACAGACTTGCTCGGAACATTGTTCAAAATAAAACAAGCAGTTTCTAGCACATAACCTATTAGATGTGTGCCCTAGAAGCCAAATTGGCTAACAACTTGTAATACATTTCTGAAGATAATTTTATAATTTTGACTATAAATTAATAAAAAAATTATTTTTTATCATAGTGTGTATTTAAAGTATTTGTGATACATCCTTTGAGTTAATAGTAATGACAATTCATATTTTCAAGAGTTAAAAATTTAAGATATGAATTTTTATTATAACTCATCAATTGCTCCTGACCATAGGATCGTCATAAGGATGGTGATCGATCCACAAGATTGGTATACGATCGCTTTCTTAGGATAAATGAGTCTTGAGTCTATGATGTCGAGAAACCAAAGCGAGAGTATAGATACTTGTTAGAGAATGAGGGCATTGAGCATAACCACCTCGAGCAATCATAAGAAAGTCTACCTTCTCATCGATGACTGGCTCGATGCTGCAGTGGTGTATCTAATTCTTTGATCTGAGGTGCATCGATAGTTCATCTTGAGGGTGTTATAGTTTAACTACACCATAACTCGATCTCCTAATCATTCAGAATCCTAAGGTATATGTTGGGTATAGCATGTTTATTATAGGAATTGGATTGCACCAATAAAAGATCTATCTACCTCAGTAGATTAGTAGCCCTATGATGATCATGAGGTTGAGTCCATAAGCCCATGGCCATGGTAGTGTAAGGATGATAGAAAAAATTTTTATTAGATTTTCACATCAAACTCGAATCAAATGATCAATTCATGTGATGGATGTTGGGTTTGACGAGTTTACTTTAACTCTAATCCTATCGGGCTCAAGATAAAAGAACCCAATCATACAGGTAGCTGCACCAAGAGGTTCGCTTTTAGTTTTGATGAATTGCCACCATATATTACTAGATATCAATGATATATTTTGGGAGTAATTAGAATGATCTTGATGATCGATCATTCTAATTGTATGAATCAAAAAAAGTTTTGGAACATTGAAAGATGTTTCGATGATGTCGATGATGGAGACCATGATATATCTTATTACCATACGAACCTAAATCTAACTAGATCATACAAATAAGAATTTAGATCTGGATGTGATCAATTAGGCTAATTCAGTTTGATTGATTTGGATTAGATCCAATCAAGTTCAAGAAAATCATGCTGGCACATAATTGAGCCAGACATTCTCCTTCTATAATTTTTTTGATCTATCTTGATTGAATCAAATTTGATTTGACACATCCCTCGATTGTGAATAAGTTTATTTTCATCTTGCTAGAACTTGTCCAGGTTAAATTAATTCTATAAATAAATTCATTCTGAAATGCAATTGAACTAGGATCAATAGTTGACCCAATTGAGAGAATTGAGGGTCATAGGATTTGAGCCTCCTAGAAAATTTTCTAGGAACTCTTTTCCTCTTATATTGGATATGTGATTGGGCTCGAGTCATACATTGGGTGTGCCCAATTTGGTGATTTATGGAGATGCCTAGATTGGTTTAGAGCAAAATTTGATTTGGATCAAATTATAGAAGGAAGAGTCCTTAGTGCCTTGGACTCTTCCTTATCCCTTCATGCCACCACCTTTGGAAGCATTTTGGATGACAAAAACACTGATGAGATTAGTGTTTGGTGTGGGCTATCAGCTCTAGAGTCCTAAGCAATCAAGCAATTTGATTGCTTAATGAAATGGAACCCTAAGGTCGCGTAGGAGCCTATTTAAAGACCCTGCACCCTAGGGCTGTAAATCATTTGATCACCATGCCCATATGCTGCCACCATAAACCTCCTCCACACCCCATCTAGAGCTCCTCTCTCTCTTCTCCACATCCACACTAGAATTTGTGAGGTTTCAGCCATCAAGAGTTGAGGAAAGCTAAAGACAAAATCAAGACAGGATGATCAAGATCAAGAGACAGGGTGTTGCCTTCAAAATTCGTTTGAAGACCTCACAAATCAGATCCAGATCTAATTTTTGAAGATCAAATCTAGAAGAAGTGCACATCTAGATCCTCTCTAAGAGGACTCTAGTAGCGGCCAGGCAATTGCATGGCTACATCCAGAACCCCGAGTGACAATAGATCATTAGTAGGGTAAAAGTAGTTTACCCAACCAAGGTTTAAAATTAAATCTAATTTAATTTTTATTTTTATTTTTAATATCAGATCTATAGATTTAGATCTGAGATATCTTATATTTAATTAGGATTTTTAGAAATTTTTTTAAAAATATTTCTTCAGATCCAATCAGATCTGAACGATTCTAGGCAGAAAATAGGATTTTTTCTTCAACAAGTATCAGAGCTGCGTTTGTAGTTCTTTAGATCAGATTTTGATCTAATTTTTATTTTTATTTTAATTTAATATTAGTGATTTTAGATGTCACATTAGATGTGATCAGATCTAAAATCATAAAATTAATTACAAATTGATTATATATGATGATGTATGAGATGCATGACTAAACTAGGTTATAGAATAGTTCTATGTATAGTTCAGAATAATTATCTTTTGATATGATTATTAGAATTATTATTAAATTAATATTTTTAAATATTATAAGAGTTATAATTAGATCTAAAAAATAGTAGATTAAAATTTAATTTAATATATGAGATATATCTTATGCATGTCTAGACTAGCTTTATGGAATTATTCTATCTATAGTCTAGAATAGAATTTTATATGATGTATTCAATTAAAATTTTATTTTTTAGAAGTTATATCAGATATATCAGATCTGAAAGCATGTATATGTAGATTATATTTTGATACATGAGATGAATGCAAAGCATGTATAGGTTAGATCATTAAATATACATGCGATATAAGATTTAGATCTAACTAGTTTTGTAATAGAAATTAAATTTCTGATTAAGGCATTCTCCTTAGCCATCCGATCATAATAGCAATGTAGGGTTTAAAGGCCATCTCCTTCCATTCAATAGGGTGCTCTTATGGCATGTTTGGATACTGCACGTTCGTCCTTAATCAGAAATCCTAAGATTTTGATACATATTTTGTTCATGAACCTAAACTTAATTAAAAATTAAAATTATGAAATTAATTAGGTCTAAAATTATAAATTTTTAGATCTAAGACACCTTCATAAAATTGGATTTGGGCCTAGGTAGCTCAATTAGGTCTATCAGTTGATCAAACTGAATCAAGAGTTGGTTAGCTAGAATCAAAAGTGCTTAGAATTGACCAGCCCAATAGCATTACATCTGGATCAAGGTCGATTCACAATAACATATGGTTGACCAAGTCAAGACCTAATTTGGCTCCATGGTTCAAGCCTGGATTGTAAGCTAATCCGAATGATTCTGGTTTGATAATTTGATGTCTAAGATAAGTTTGATAGATAATTTGATTTTTAATTGAGAGCTACTCGACCTGAATGCATTCTTATCATGCTAATGGCATATCTCTTCCACCCTCTCACTTACTTGTCCATTTGTGTCGATCCTATTCTGATTTGAGGTGGCAAATAATTTGAGCTAATCCATGCCACTAAGTTAGTCATAATTATTATGACTAAAGTTAAGTCAAGTTTAAAGAGACGTAAATCAAATCTTCTTAAGAAAATATTAAGTGATTGGTCTTCCACCATTGTAGATGTTCAGGCCCTTCCTAGGATTGATTATTTTCTGTTGGTTATAGTGGCTTAGTTGCACCAAAAAGATGCAACCATGTCTATTAGGCATTGGATGCTATGGGATGGAAGATGGGTTGGGCTTAATATTTTGGATACAATGAGGGACCCAATCAAAAATCCAATTCATGCAAATGGTAGGTCTGCCTTAACTAAGGAGTGGAGCAATATTTTAGGCATGGTGAGCTCCATGAGTTAGAGATCAGGTTTGGATGCAACATGATTAGAGAATCATTGGACAAGAGTTTTCTACTCATCTATTGATCCATTACAAATAACTATTAGATGAGGTGGTGAGCCAGTCGGTAGGACCGCCCCACCCACTAGAAATCAATTGATGATCGCAAAGACTTTTGTATCTCTGCCAAGGAAGTGTAGAAATCCAAAAAAATAATAGAAGTCTAATTTATTTAAAAATAAAATTTTTAAATTAATTAGTTTAGTCTAATTACAAAATCTATCTAGAAACTTTGACTTTCTATAAGAAAATATCTGCATCCAACCCACTAGCCCATATCCTAGACACCCATAGACTGACCAGACTTAGTTACAAGGATTGGCTCTAGAACTATAAAATTATTTTGGATTTCAAAAAGCTGACTCATGTATTGAACCAGGATCCCTCATCTTATCAGTCCGTCCATCCACTGAATAGATAGCATCTCCGAGAAAGTGGATGGATGAAGATAATAAAGCTAGATACTACATGTTGGGCTTGATGTTCGATGAGCTTCAGCACCAACATGATAATATCAAGACTGCTTGCCAAATATTGGCTCACCTACAAGAGTTGTTTGGTGAGAAGAGTCGTGCAACCAAATATCAAGTCATAAGAAGACATTTTAAGGCTCAAATGCGTGATGGGTAGTCAGTCCAAGATCATTGTCTGATGATAATCAAGAACTTAGAAGAGATTAAGAAGCTTGGTGTCAAGCTAGACGGGGACTTGCAAATTGATGTGATCTTGCAGTACCTGACTGATGTATATGGACAGCTCATCATGAACTTTCATAAGCATAAGCTACAATATACTTTAGCTGAATTGATGAATATACTAGTTATTGCTAAGCTCTCTTTGAAAAGATTCAAAGAGCCAGTGCTTGCTATGGAGCAGACTTCTTTCAAAAGAAAGTATTTTTGGAAAGAAGAAGAAGTCTGTGAAGAAGCAGAAAATAGATGGAGGGAAAAGAAGAAGGAAGAGCTGAAGAAGAAGGCCACGGACAAACAAAAATATTTTCATTGCAACACCAATGGCCATTAAAAGCAAAACTACCCTTTATACCTGGCCAGCTTGAAGAACAAGAACGAGGCAGGTCCTTCTAGAGGTATGCTCATTATAGAATCTAGCCTTACGATTTCTTTTGCATCCAGTTGGATGTTTGACTCTGGTTCGAGTGCTCACTTGTGCACTTCTATGTAGAAATTTGAGGAGAGCAGGAGGCTGAGGGATGGTAAAATGATCCGGTGCATCGGGAATAGAGCAGGAGTTGCTACTATGGCCGTTGAAATCTATCCTCTTCGACTACCATTAGGATTAGATTTAGTACTTAGGGACTATTTTTATGTACCTATAGCAAGTATGAATTTGATTTCTATTTCATGTTTAGCATAGGAAGGCTATGTAATTAGTTTTCTTAAGGACCATTGTAATATTCTTTTTGAAAGAAATAAAATTACAAGCAGTTTTCTTATAAATAGTCTCTATCAGTTATATATTAATATTTCTACTTTCAATATCGAGCAAAACATGAATGCCATAGGATCAAAGTGACCTAGGGATAGTTTAAACGATATGTATCTTTGGCACCTTAGGCTAGGTCATATAGCTGAAGATACGGTTAACAAATTAGAGAAATTCAGGCTATTAAGTCCATTGACTTACGAGTCATATCCGATTTATGAATCATGCCTTCATAGTAAAATGACTAAGCTCTTTTTTGTAGGACTTGGGGAAAGGGCCAAAGACCAACTTATCCTGGTATCATAGATTTATGTGGCTTATTTGATGTGCTAATCAGAGGCAATTATATCTACTTCATCATCTTTATTGATGATTTATCTTGGTATGGGTATGTATATTTGATGTGATATAAGTTCAAAGCCTTTAAAAAATTTTAAAAATTTAGACTCGAAGTAGAAAATAAATAAAAAAATTAATTAATGTTCTTTGATCATATCGAGGAGGTGAATATCTTACTCAAAAATTTTTGAACTATATCAAAAAAAAATAGCATAGTTTGACAATGGACTCTACCTGAAACACCTCAACTCATTGGGATTTTAGAATGGAGAAACCGAATCCTATTAGATATGATTCGATCCATGATGAGCTTCATGGATCTTTCTGATCTTATGATCGCAATATATTTACTAAATAAGATTCCTTCTAAAACCATTCCTACGATACCGTATAAGATATGGCATGGTAAGAAATCATGTCTGAGTCACCTCAAAATTTAGGATTGTCCGGCTCATGTCAAGAGACAGTAGGCGGACAAGTTAGAATCTAGGTCCTTTAGAGCATGGTTCATTAGATATCCTAAAGAGTCATTAGGATATTATTTCTATCTTCTAGAAGATCATAATATAATTATGAGTCGACATGTTATTTTTCTTGAAAAATAATTTATTCAAGATGGTGGCATTGCGAGATAGATTAGGCTAGAGGAAAAGGTCTCTGAACAATAATGAGCTAAGAAACCTATGGAATCCAATCAGATTGAGCCAGTCCAAACACTACCTTCTCCATCTTGAAAATCAACTAGGATTTTCCATCCTCCTGAAAGGTACTTAGGTACTATTTTAGAGGATGTAGAGAAAATATTTCATATAGAAAATAAGGTTCATGGTGATGATCCCAAGACCTATGATGAGGTGATTTCAGATATCGACTCCAAAAAATAATTAGAGGCAATGAGGTCAGAAATTGATTCAATGCACTCAAACTAAGTCTGGACCTTGGTAGATCCACCTGAAGGCATAGTATCTATTCGATGTAAATGGATCTATAAGAGAAAGATAAGTGCTAATAGGAATGTAGAGACATTCAAAGCAAGGCTCGTAGTGAAAGAATATAGTCAGCGCGAAGGCATTGAGTATTAGGATACTTTCTTGCTAGTAGCCATGCTCAAATCCATCCGCACATTGCTTGCTATTACAGTCTATTTCGATTATAAAATATAGTAGATAGATGTGAAAATGACATTCTTAAATGGATATCTTAAGAAAGATATCTATATGGAATAGCCGCTTGATTTCACATCCAGTGATGGTGATCACAAGATATGCAAGCTGCAAAGGTCCATATATGCACTTAAGCAAGCATCTCAGAGTTGGAATGCTCATTCCAATGATGTGATCAAATTATTTAGTTTCATCAAAAATGAGGATGAGCCACGTGCATTCAAAAAGGTCAGTGAGAGCGCTATTATTTTTCTCATACCGTACGTGGATGACATCCTCCTTATTGGAAATTATATTCTCATGTTGACCATGATTAAAATATGGTTATCTAAAGAGTTCTCTATAAAGACCTAGGAGAAGCATCTTTTATTTTGAAAATTAAGGTCAACAGGGATAGACCGAATAGGATGCTGGGACTTTCATAGAGGATGTACACAAAAGAGGTGCTAAAGAGGTTTAGCATGAAAAACTCCAAAAAAGATTTAGTACCCTTTAGACATGGCATTCATCTCTCCAAGAAGATGTGCCCCTAGTACCTGAGGAGATTGAATGCATGAGTAAGATATCTTATGCTTCAGCAATAGGGAGTCTCATGCATGCCATGCTATGTACACAACCTGATATTATCAGTACCGTGAGCGTCATGAGCAAGTATCAGTCGAATCCAAATGAAGAGCACTAACTTCTATGAAATATATCCTTAAGCACTAGAGAAGGACTAAGGACATATTTCTAGTCTTTGGTAATGGAGAACTCCAGGTCTAGAGATATACAGACTAGGATTTTATGTCCAACATAGATGATCAAAAGTCGACATTTGGAAGTCTGTTTGTATGCAATGGTAGTGTTGTTAGCTAGAAGAGTTCCAAGCAGACGATGGTTGCAGACTCCATCATGGAAGTAGAATACATCATTGCATCAGAAGCTACAAAGAAGGCATTCTGGTTTAAAAAGTTTACCGTAGAGCTCGGAGTGATACCATCCCTCTGTACTGTGACAATAATGGTGCCATAGCCCTTGCTAACTAGCCGAGGTCTCATCAAAAATCTAAGCACATCAAGCAATGATTTCACTTGATCCATGATTATCTCAAGAAGGAATACGTTAAGGTCAAGAGAGTCAACACCGCAGATAATACGGCTGATCCTCTAACGAAGCCATTAGGATAGCAGAAGATCGAAGCCCATCATGAGAAGATGGGACTTAGATTTATAGCCAATTGATTTTAGATCAAGTGAGAGTTTATTAGATGTGTTTCCTATAAGCCAGATTGACTAAACACTTGCAATATACTTCTAAGGATAATTTTATAATTTTAACTATAAATTAATAAACTATCATAGTGTGTATTTAAAGTATCTATGATACTTTCTTTGAGTTAATACTAATGATAATTCATATTTTCAAGAGTTGAAAATTTAAGACATGAATTTTGTTAATTAACTCATAAATTGCTCTGGATCGTAGGATCATCATAAGAATGGTGATCAATCCAGAAGGTTGGTGTACGATCACTTTTTTAGGATAGATGAGTCTTGAGTCTACGATGTGGAGATACCAAAGCAAGAGTATAGATACTCGTTAGAGAATAAGGGCACTGAGCATGACCACCTCGAGTAGTTATAAGGGAGTCTACATTCTCATCGATGACTAGCTCAATGCTGTACTAGTGTATCTAGTACTTTGATCTAAGGTGCATCGACAGTTTACCTTGAGGGTGTTATCGTTTGACTACACCATAACTCAGTCTCCTAGCCATTCAAAATCCTAAGGTATATGTGGGCTATAGCATGTTTAATATAGGAATTAGATTGCACCAATAGAAGATCTATCTACCTCGGTAGATGAGTAGCCCGATGATGATCATGAGGTTGAGTCGAAAAGCCTATGGCCATGGCAGTGTGATGATGATAGAAAGAGTTTCTATTAGATTTTCATATTGGACTCAAATCGAATGATCAATTCATATAACAAATGTTGGGTTTGATGAGTTTACCTTAAACCTAATCCTGTCAAGGCTCAAGATAGAAGAATCCAATCACATAGATAGCTATACTAAGAGGTTCGCTTTCAGTTCTGATGGATTGCCACTATATATTGCTAGGTGTCACTAGTAGATTTTGAGAGCAATTAGAATGATCTTAATGATCAATTATTCTAATTGTATGAACCAAAAAAAGTTCTGATCCATTAAAAGATGTTTCGATGATGTCGATGATGGAGATCATGACATGTCTCATTATCATATCAAACTGAACCTAACTAGATCACACAAATAATGATTTGGATTTGGATGTAATCAATTTGTTAGATATGTATGCCCTAGAAGTCAGAATTGGCTGACACTTATAATACACTTCTAGGAGCAAAATTATAATTTTGACTATAAATAATAAAATGGATTATTTTCTATCATAAATGTGTATTTAGTGTCTATAATACATCTCTTGAGTTAATGGTAATGATAATTTTTATTTTCAAGAGTTGAAAATTTAAGACAAGAATTTTCATTATTAACTCATAAAATGCTCCCGACCGTAGGATCATCATAAGCATGATAATTGATCCAGAAGATTGGTATACAATCACTTCTTTATAGTAGATGAGTCTTGAGTCTATGATGTAGAGACACCAGAGCAAGAGTATAGGTACTCATTAGAGAACGAGGGTACTGAGCATGACCACCTCGAGCAGTCATAAGGAAGTCTACCTTCTCATCAATGACTGGCTCGAAGCTGCAGTGGTGTGTCTGATTCTTTGATCTGAGATGCATCGATAGTTCACCTTGAGGGTGTTATAGTTTAACTACACTATAACTCGGTCTTCTAGCTATTTAGAACCCTGAGGTGTATGTTGGCTATAGCATGTTCATGGTATGAATTGGATTGCATCAAGAGAGAATCTATCTACCTCGATAGATGAGGAGCAGCCCTGTAATGATCATGAGAATCAAGTCCATAAGCCCATGTCCATGGCAGAGTAAAATAATAGAAAGAGTTTCTATTAAGGTTTTCACATCAAACTTAAATCAAATGATTAAATTATATGATAGAAATTAGGATTTGACGAGTTCATCTTAACCCTAATCTGATCGGGGCTCAAGATAGAAGAACTTAATCACACAGGTAGCTGCATCGAGAGGTTCATTTTCAATTTTGATAGGTTGCCACCATATACTACTAGGTGTCACTGGTGGATTTTGGGAGTAATTAGAATGATTTGGATGATCGATCATTCTAGTTGTCTGAATCAGAAAAGTTCTGATCCACCGAAAGATGTTTCGATGATGTCGATAATAGAGATCATGACATATCCCATTACCATACAGAATTGAACCTAACTGGATCACACAAACAAAGGTTTGGATCTGGATATCATCAATTGGACTAACTCAGTTCAACTGATTTGAATTAGATTCAATTAGGTTCAAGAAAATCATGCTAGCACACGATTGAGCCTAATGTTCTCCTTCTATTATCATTAAAAGTTATCTCGACTGAGCCAAATATGTTTGTGCTCACTCAGGTACCTATACTTGGTCTGACTGGAGCTTGTCTAGGTTTGAAAAGGGTTCTCTTAATTTATGAGATAAATTTGAGACAACACCTATCATTTTTTGTCACCTGCTAATTCTTGTTTTTTGACTTTGATCAAACGTTGACCTTTGACACTTAGACATCTGCCCATGTATCATGCACCTATAGGAGAGTAGATAGGGGCTTGTCCCCTTGCTAAAAATTTGAAAGGAGGGGGTGCACGCCTAGGAAGGCATGCGCTCATGGATAGCGACGCCTGGAGTCTGATACAGATGGGACTCCAGGTTGCTTCTTGGAATCAACTTAGGTAGGCGCCTAAGACTCAACTTTGATCAATCATGGCACCACCTACGGATGATTTGAGGGGGCTCTTATCTGATTGGATCAGGTGATGTCATCCTATCAATCAAATTTAGATCTGATTGCATGAAGTGATGTGATTGACTGGGACGATGTGGCATTGCATGGCACAGTAGGGTCTATAAAAATCCTATCTCTACCAAGTCTAGAAGAAAATCTCTAATAGCTAATGCCACAAGGCTGCCCCTCTCCCTCATCCATGCCATCTTCTAGCTCTCTCTCTCCTCTCCATGCCCAAGGAGATTTGGGCTCCAGTTTGGTGCAACCCAGGCAAGAGAAAGATGACGAGAAAGGAAGAAGGCAACATTGCTGCAAGAGATGAATCCAGATCTTCAAAAGGAGTTTTGAAGATCCTCCAAATCAGATCTAGATCTAAAATTTAGAGAGATGATAAAGAAAGAGAAGATCTCTAGATCCAACCTGAGTGAATACCGGTAGAGGCCAGGTACTTGCGTGGCTAGATCTAAAACCTTAGGTAATCAGCAGGATCATCATAGGATAATCTGATTACCCAATAAAAGATATAAAATTAAATCAAATTTAATTTATTTTTATTTTATTTTTTTATATTTATAAAATTAAATCTAAAATATCTTAGATCTAATCTAGATTTAAAAGAAAAATTTTTAAAATATCTTTTTT
This sequence comes from Cocos nucifera, assembly GCA_006176705.1. Taxonomy (NCBI): domain Eukaryota; kingdom Viridiplantae; phylum Streptophyta; class Magnoliopsida; order Arecales; family Arecaceae; genus Cocos; species Cocos nucifera. Next base: position 100,182 of record QRFJ01000920.1, on the reverse strand, counting down.
GATCCAATCTGATCTGAACGAACCTGATCCAAAAAATCAAGATTTTTCCATCAACTAGTATCAGAGCTAGGTTCTAATAAACTATTTAGATATAATTTAAATTTAATTTGATCTAATAATTAGATGATTTTAGATGTCACATGAGGTGTGATTAGATTAAAAATTAAAAAACCTAAAATTAAATAATTTAGATCTATGTTTTATAAGATGCATGACTAGCTGTAAAATAGAATGATTTTATACACAGTCTTGCATGTTCATAATTTAATTTGATTAAGTTATAATTTTAGATCTATTTATTTACTATTTTTTAATGTTATAATTATTATAATAAGATCTAAAAGATAATAAAAAAAATTATTTAATTTTTGGATCATATGAGATATGATGAATGCATGTTTAGACTAGTTGTAGAATAGTTCTACATAATTATCTAGATTAGAATTTATTTTGATGTGATCAATTTAAATTTAATTTTTTAGATAGTTATGAGATAATTTAGATTTAAAAATATGCATGATATGATACATGAGATGTATGCAAAATATGTTTAAAGTTAGATCAATTTTATATGAGATATATGATGTAGATCTAACTAGTTTTGTAGTCATATATTTCTGATTAAGGCGTTTTCCTTGGCCATCCGATCAAAGGAATAAAGTAGGATTTAAATACTCTCTCCTTCCATTTGATGAGGTATTCTTATGATGCTTAGGGGTGTTGTGTGTTCGTCCTTAATCAGAAATCAAGAATTTACTTTTTGCAAAACCCTAGATCCTAAAACCGTAGGATTTTATTTACATGTTTTGTTTGTAAACCCTAAACTTAATTAAGAATTAAGATTATGAAATATATGTTAGGTCTAAAATTAAGAATTTCAGATCTAAGATATATTCATAAAATTGGGTTCAGGCTTGGGTAGCTCAATTACATCTAAGCAATTGATCAAATCAAATCAAGAGTTAGTTAGATAGGATCAACAATGCTTAAAATTGATCAGCCTAATAGGATTAAGTCTAGGTCAAGATCGAGTCACGTGAGTGATCGATTAAGCTAAGATCTAATTAGGCTCAGTGGTTAGAGTCTAGATTACAGGCTAATCTGATTGGTTCTGGCTCAACAATTTGGTGTCTAAGATAAGTTTGGCAGATACGATCGATTGATTTTTAATTGGGAGCTACTCGACTCGAATGCATTCTTGTCGAGTTAATGACATATCCCTTCCATCGGTCTCACTTACCTGGCCATATTTGTTGGCTCAGTCCTGATCTGAGGTGGTCAATAATCCAAGCTAACCCATGCCACTAGGTTAGTCATAATGGTTATGACTATGTCAAGTCCAGTTTAATGAGACCTAAATCAAATCTTCCTAAGAAAAGATTAAGTCTAAGGTCTTCCACCATTGTAGTTGTATGAGCCCTTCTCGGGGTTGATTGTTCTCAGTTGGTTACAATGATTCAGTTGCACCGAAAAGTTGCAACCATATATATTAGACATTAGATGCTACAGGCTGGAGGATGGATGGGCTCAATATTCTGGATACGATGAGAGACTCAATTAGAAATCCAATCTGTGCAAATAATGGGTCTGACTTAACTAAGGAGTGGATCAATATTCCAGACATGGTGAGATTCATGAATTAGAGATCAAGTTTGGATGCACCATGATTAGAAAATCATTGAACAAGAGTTGTTCACTCATTGTCTAACCCATCACCAATAATTGTTAGGTAAGGTGATGAGTTAGTTGGTGGGACCGCACCACCCACTAGAAATGTTTGATCATGGAGATTTTTGCATCTCTACAAAGGGAGTGTAGGGATTCAAGAAAATAATGGAAGCTTATTTATTTAAAAATAAAACTTCTAAATAAATTGGCTAAGTCTTAATTATAATATCTAACTAAAATCTTTGACTCTCTACAGAAAAATATCTGCATCCAACCCACTAGCACGTATCCTGGACACCGATAGACTGACCGAACCCAATTACAAGAATTGGCTCCAGAAATTCAAAATTATTTTGGATTTTGAGAAGTTAACTAATGTATTAGACTAGGATCCTTCCATCTTACCAGCTCATCCATCCGCTGAACAGTGAGCATCTCTTGATAAGTGGACGAACGAAGATAACAAGGCTAGATACTACATGTTGGGCTCGATGTCTGATAAGCTTCAGCACCAACATGAAGATATCAGGACTACCCATCAAATGTTGGCTCACCTATAAGTGATGTTTGGAAAACAGAGTCACACAGCCAAGTATCAAGTCACTAATAGACTATTCAAGGCTAAAATGTGTGATGGGCAGTAAGTCCAAGATCATTGTCTGATGATGATCAAGAACTTGAAAGTGCTTGAGAAGCTTGAAGTGAAGTTGGACCTAGATTTACAGAATAATATAATTCTGCAATCCTTGACTGATGCATATAGGCAGTTTATCATGAACTACCATATGCATAAACTTCAAAATTTCCTGACCGAACTTATGAACATACTGGTCACTACTGTGCTTTTCATGAAAGGTTTTAAAGGCTCAATGCTTGCTATGGAACGGACTTCTTCCAAGAGAAAATCTTTTGGAAAGAAGAAGAAGCCTGTGAAACAGCAGAAGGTGGAAGGAGAAAAGAAGAAAAAGACAGAGCTAAAGAAGAAGGCCGCTGACAAAGGAAAGTATTTCCATTACAACAATGATGGCCACTGAATGCGAAACTGTCCTACTTACCTGGCCACCCTGAAGAATAAGGAGGTAGATCCTTCTGGAGGTATGCTCGTTATTGAGTCTAACCTTATGATTTCTTCTGCATCCAGTTTGATGCTTGACTCTGGTTTTAGTGCTTATTTCTGTACATCCATGCAAGATCCTGAGGATAGCAGAAGGCTGAGGGATTGTGACATAATCCTACATGTCGAAAATGAAGCAAGAGTTGCTGCTACCCTCTTTGACTACCATTTGATTTAGACTTAGTATTAAAAGACTGTTATTATGTGCCTACAGCAAGCAAAAATTTGATTTTTGTTTCATGCCTAGCACTAGAGGGCTATGTAATTAGTTTTCTTAAGGACCATTATAACATTCTTTATGAAAAAAATAAAATTGCAAGTGGTTTTCTTATTAATGGTCTTTATCAGTTATATATTGATGTATCTATTTTTAATATCGAGCAAAATGTGAATGCCGTGAAATGACCAAGGGATAGTCCAAATGATAGGTATCTATGGCACCTGAGATTAGGTCATATAGCAGAAGATAGAGTTAACAAATTAGAGAAAATCAGGCTATTGAGTTCCTTGACTTCCGAGTCATATCCAATTTATGAATCTTGTCTCCATGGCAAAATGACTAAGCTCCTTTTTGTAGGACATGGGGAAAGGGCCCATTTGATGTGTCGACTAGAGGCAACTTTGTTTACTTAATATCCTTTATCGATGATTTATCTAGGTATGGGTATGTGTATCTTATGATACACAAGTTTGAAGCTTTTGAAAAGTTCAAGAAATTCAAACATGAAGTAGAAAAGCAAACTGAAAAATCCATTAAGGTTCTTCGATCAGATCGAGGAGATGAATATCTTAGTCGAAAATTCCTGAACTATCTCAAGAAAAATGGCATAGTCTCTTAATGGACTCTACCTAAAATACCTCAACTCAATGGGATTTTAGAATGAAGGAACTGAACCCTATTAGATATGGTCCGATCCATGATGAGCTTCACAAACCTTTCTAATTTTTTTTGGGGATACTGTTTGTTAACTGCAATATACTTACTGAATAGGATTATTTCTAAAATCATTCCTACCACACCATATGAGATATGGCATGGCAAGAAACCAAGTCTGAGTCATCTCAGAATTTGGGGTTGTCCAGCTCATGTCAAAAGATAACAAGCGGATAAATTAGACTTTAGGTCCTTTAGAGCTCAATTTATAGGATATCCTAAAGAGTCATTAGGATATTATTTCTATATTTTAGAAGATCACAATGTGATTGTGAGTCGACATGCCTTCTTTCTTGAAAAATAGTTTATTCAAGACAGCGGCATTAGAAAGCAGATCAAGCTTGATGAGAAAGTCTCACAAGAGCAATGAGCTAAGGACCAAATGGAACCAAATCAGGTTGAGCCAATACAATCACTACCTCCTCCACCTCGTAGATTGGAAAAGATTTTTCGTCCCTCTAAGAGGTACATGGATACTATTTCAGAGAAAATAGAGAAAATGTTCCTCATATATAATGGGGTTCATGGTGATGATTTCAAAACCTATAACGAGGCAATATCGGATATCGACTCTAAGAAATGGTTAGAGGCAATGAAGTCAGAAATTGACTCGATGCACTCAAACCAAGTCTAGACCTTGGTAGATCCACCAGAAGGTATAGTACCTATTGGGTGTAAATGGATCTACAAGAAAAATATTGGTGCAGATAGGAATGTGGAGACATTCAAAGCTAGATTAGTGGCAAAAGGTTATAATCAGTGCGAAGGCATTGACTATCAGGATACCTTTTCATCAGTAGCTATGCTAAAATCCATCCTCATATTGCTTGCTATTGCAGCCTATTTTGATTATGAAATATGATAAATGGATGTGAAAATGGCATTCTTAAATGGATATCTTGAAGAAGATATCTATATGCAACAGCCGCTAGGTTTCTCATCTAGTGACGATGATCACAAGGTATGCAAGCTGCAAAGGTCCATATATGGACTTAAGCAAGCATTTCAGAGCTGGAATACTCATTTCAATGATGTAATCAAATTATTTGGGTTCATCAAGAATAAGGAGGAATCACATGTCTCAAAAAGATCAATGGGAGCGCTGTTGTCATCCTCGTATTGTACGTGGATGATATCCTCCTTATTAGGAATGATATTTCCATGTTGACCATAGTTAAAATGTGGTTATCTAATGAATTCTTCATGAAAGATCTAAGAGAAGTATCCTTTATTTTAGGAATTAAGGTCTATAGAGATAGATCGAATAGGATGCTAGGACTTTCATAGAAGATGTACATAGAGGAAGTGCTAAAGAGGTTTAGCATGGAAAACTCTAAGAGAGGTTTGGTACCCTTCAGACATGGCATTAATCTTTCCAAGAAGATGTATCCTAGCACACCTGAGAAAATAGAATGCATGAGCAAGATCCCTTATGCTTCAGCAATAAGGAGCCTCATGTATGCCATGTTATGTACACGACCTGATATAGCCCATGCTGTGAGTGTCACGAGCAGATATCAATCGAATCTAGATGAAGAATACTGGACTTCTATGAAATATATCCTTAAGTACTTGAGAAGAACTAAGGATATGTTGTTGATCTTCGATAATGGAGAACTCTAGGTCTAGGGGTATACAGATTCGAATTTTATCTTCAATGTAGATGATCAAAAGTTGACATCTAGGAGTTTGTTTGTGTGTAATGATGGTGCTGTCAGTTGAAAAAGTTTCAAACAGACAATGATAGCAGATTCCACCATGGAAGAAGAATACATCGCTGCGTCAGAAGCTGCGAAAAAGGCTTTTTGGTATAAGAAGTTTGCCGTAGAGATCGAAGTGATGCCATTAGATGCCATTCCTCTATACAGCAACAACAATGGCACCATAGCCCTTGCTAAGGAGCTGAGGTCTCACCAGAAATCCAAGCACATTGAGCGGCGATACCACCACATCCATGATTACCTTAAGAAGGGTTACGTCGAGGTCAATAGAGTCGACTCCATAGACAATGCGGTAGATCCACTTACAAAGCCATTAGGCCAGTAGAAGATCGAAGCCCATCTTAAGAAGATGGGACTTAGATTTGTAGCCAATTGGCTTTAGGTCAAGTGGGAGTTTGTTAGATATGTGTGCCCTAGAAGCCAAAATTGGTTGATACTTGTAATACACTTCTAGGAGCAAAATTATAATTTTGACTATAAATAATAATATAGATTATTTTCTATCACAAATATATATTTAGTGTCTGTGATACATCCCTTGAGTTAATGGTAATGATAAGTCTTATTTTCAAGAGTTGAAAATTTAAGACAAAAATTTTCATTATTAACTCATAAAATGCTTCTGACTATAGGATCATCATAAGGATGGTGATTCATTTGAAAGGTTGGTGTACAATCACTTCTTTATAGTAGACGAGTCTTGAGTCTATCATGTGGAGACACCAGAGCATGAGTACAGGTACTTGTTAGAGAATAAGGGCACTGAGCATGACCACCTCGAGCAGTCATAAGGAAGTCTACCTTCTCATCGATGACTAGCTCGAAGCTGTAGTGGTGTATTTGGTTCTTTGACCTAAGGTGCATCGATAGTTTACCTTGAGGGTGTTATAGTTTGACTACACCATAACTCGATCTTCTAGCCATTCAGAATCCTGAGATATATGTTGGCTATAGCATGTTCATTGTAGGAATTGAATTGCACCAAGAGGGAATCTATCTATCTTGGTAGATAAGGAGCAGCCCTATGATGATCATGAGAATCAAGTCCATAAGCCCATGGCCATGGTAGAGTGAAATAATAGAAAGAGTTTCTATTAGGATTTTCACATTGGACTTGACTCAAATGATTAAATCATATGACAGAAATTAGGGTTTGATGAGTTCACGTTAACCCTAATCTGATCGGGGCTCAAGATAGAAGAACTTAATCATACAGGTAGCTGCACTGAGAGGTTCATTTTTAGTTTTGATGGGTTGCCACCATATACTGCTAGGTGTCACTAGTGGATTTTGGGAGCAGTTAGAATGAATTGGATGATCGATCATTCTAGTTGTCTGAATCAAAAAAGTTTTGAACCATTGGAAGGTGTTTTGATGATGTCAATAATAGAGATCATGACATATCCCATTACCATACTGAACTGAACCTAGTTGGATCACACAAATAAGGGTTTAGATCTGGATATCATCAATTGGACTAACTCAGTTTAATTGATTTGAATTAGATTCAATTGGGTTCAAGAAAATCATGCTAGTACACGATTGAGCCTAATGTTCTCCTTCTATTATCATTAAAAGTTATCTTGACTGAGCCAAATATGTTTATGCTCAGTCAGGTACCTTTACTTTGTCTGACTGAAGCTTGTCTAGGTCAAGAAAGGGTTGTCTTAATTTATGAGATAAATTTGAGACAATACCTACCATTTTCCATGACCTGCTAATTCTTATCTTTTGACTTTGATCAAACGTTGACCATTGACACTTAGATATCTGCCCATGTGTCATATACCTATAGGAGAGTAGATAGGGGCTTGTCCCCTTGCTAAAAATTAGAAAGAAGGGGGTGCATGCCTAGGAAGGCGTGCGCTCATGGATAGGGATGTCTGGAGTCCCATACAGATGGGACTCCAGGTTGCTTCTTGGAATCAACTTAGGTAGGCGCCTAAGATTCAGCTTTGACCAATCTTGGTGCCACCTAAGGATGATTTGAGGGGGCTTTCATCTTATTGAATCAAGTGATGTCATCCCACCAATCAGATTTAGATCTGATTGCATGAAGCGACGTGATTGGTCGGGATGATGTGGCACTACATGGCATAGCATGGTCTATAAAAACCCTATCTGCACCAAGCCTAGAAGAAAATATCTAATAGCCAATGCCACAAGGCTGCCCCTCTCCCTCCTACATGCCATCTTCTGGCTCTCTCTCTCCTCTCCATGTCCAAGGAGATTTGGGCTCCAGTTTGGTACGATCCAGGCAAGAGAAAGGTGACGAGAAAGGAAGAAGACAGCATTGCTGCAAGAGATGATTCTAGATCTTCAAAAGGAGTTTTGAAGATCCTTCAAATCAGATCTAGATCTGATATTTGGAGAGGTGATAAAGAAAGAAAAAATCTCTAGATCTAATCCGAGTGGATACCGGTAGAGGTCAGGCACTTGCATGGCTAGATCCAGAACCTCAAGCAATCAGCAAGATCATCATAGGATAGTCTGATTATCCAATAAAAGGTATAAAATTAAATCAAATTTAATTTACTTTTATTTTATTTTATTAGATCTATAAAATCATATCTGAAATATTTCAGATCTGATCTGGATTTAAAAGAGAAATTCTTGAAATATCTCTCTTGATCCAATCAGATCTGGACAAACCTGACTTAGGAAATCAGGATTTCTCCTTCACAATTAGACTAACTTAATTCAATTTATTTAGATTAGATTGATTTGGTTCAAGAAAATTATGCTAGCACATGATTGAGCCTGACATTCTCCTTCTATAGTTTTTCTAATCTATCTCGATTGAGTCAAATTTAATTTGACACATCCCTAGATTATGAATGGGTTTATTTTCATCTAGCTGAAACTTGTCCAGGTTAGATTAATTCTAGAAATAAATCCATTCTAAAATGCAATTGGACTAGGGTCAATAGTCGACCTAATTGTGAGAATTGAGGGTCATAGGATTTGAGGCTCCTAGAAAATTCTCTAGGAACTCTTTTCCTTTGATTTTTGGATATGTGATTGGGCTAGAGGCATACTTTGGGTGTGCCCAATTTGGTGATTTATGGAAGTGCCTAGATTAGGTTAGAGTAGAATTTGATTTGGATCAAATTCTAGAAGGAAGAGTCCTTGGTGCCTTGGACTCTTTTTTATCCCTTCATGCTGCCACATTTGGAAGTGTTTTGGGTGACAAAAATAATGATGAGATCAGTGTTTGGCATGGGCTATCAGCTCTAGAGTTCTAAGCAATCAAGCAATTTGATTGCTTCATGAAATCGGACTCTAAGGTGTTCCAGGAGTCTATTTAAAGACCCTACGCCCTAGCGTTGTTAATCTTTTGATCACCACGCCCATATGCTGCCACCGTAAACCTCCTCCATGCCCCATTTGAGAGCTCCTCTCTCTCTTCTGCACGTCCATAATAGAATTTGTGAGATTTCAGCCATCAGTTGTTGAGAAAAGCTGAAGACAAAATCAAGATAGGGCGATCTAGATCAAGAGACTGTGTTTTACCTTCAAAATTTTTTTGAAGGCTTCACAAATCAAATCCAAATTTAATTTTTGGAGATCAAATCTAAAAGAAGAGTGCATCTAGATCTTGCTCAAGTGGACTCCAATAGAGGCCAGGCGATTGCGTGGCTACATCTAGAACCTCGGGTGACAATAGATCATCAGCAGGATAAAAGTAGTTTACCCAACCAAGGTATTAAAATTAAATCTAATTTAATTTTAATTTTTAGTTTTAATATCAGATCTATAGGATCAAATTCGAGATGTCTCAGATCTGATTAGGATTTTTAGATTTTTTTTTTTGAAATGTTCTTTCAGATCCAATCAGATCTGAATGATCCTTTGGTAGAAAATAGGATTTTTTCTTCATAACCCTAGAACAAAATTAGCAAACTTGCAAACCCCATCATGGACTGAACCATGTCCAACAAGATTTGATTCCTCCTTTCAGACACCCCATTATGCTCTGGTGTTCCTGGAGGGGTCCATTATGAGGGAATCCTATTCTCTCCTAGATATGTCAAAAATTCATTGGAAAGGTATTCACCTCCTTGGTCTAATCGAAGAGTTTTAATACTCTTCCAAAGTTATTTTCTACTTCATTTTGATATTGTTTGAACATTTCAAATGAATCGGATTTATTCTTCATAAAATAGATATATCCATATCTAGATAGGTCATCAGTAAATATAATGAAGAAGTAGAACCCACCTCTAGCATATGTGCTCATAGGTCCATATACAACAGTATGTACTAAATCCAGAAGCTCAGTGGTCCGTTCATCCTTTCAAGTAAAAGGTGATTTGATCATTTTATTAAGAAGACAGGACTCATAGGTAGCCAATGATTAACAATCATCGATGTCAAGAATACGCTCCTTGACTAACCTGTTAATCCTATTTTTATTTATATGACTGTGCCTATAGTACCAAAGATAGGCATCAATGACATTATCTAGTTTTGGGCATTTATTTGACATGTACGATATAATAATAGATTATGATAAAATATAAATATTATTTTTTAATTATCCTCATATTACTATAACATCATTCATAATGATATTACAATAATTTTCTTTTATTGATAAATAATAACTATCTTGGGCCAAAAGTGCAATAGATATTATGTTTATCATAAAACATGGACCATAGTGATACTCACTTAAAATGATGTTATTATTTTTAAAAATAGGCTTAAGAGTTTTCAATACTAGGACTGGAACTTTACTCTCATCCCCAATATGAAGGAATCTATCATCATTCTCAATCTATCAATTTGAAGTCCATGCACCAAATTGCAAATGTGAATTGGACTTTCGGTATCTAATACCTAGGTAGATATATTACAAATGAAGAAATTGTAAGGTGTTATCATACAACATTCTTGACCAACAATCACTTGCTGATTTCTCCTGCTCAGGTCAAGAGGGCAATTCCTCTTCGGGTCTGCTTGATTAGGATCAATAGTAGACTTCTAATATTTAGGTCCTAAATGCTTGCCACTGTCCAACAGTGAACAGAGTGGACTTACACTAACCATTCTATTTATCTAAAAAAAATATAAAATCTTATTAGTACTTGAATTAATTAATCCTAAAGACTTAGACTTTAGTCTAAAGATCCTTCCAATACTTTTATGAATCGGTAGCCTCTACCTCTAATTCGAGAAATTATACTAACTTCTTAATAGGTACAAGAATCCACATAGACTACAAATGAGCCTAAGAAAAGCTCTGACTAACTCATGTGTATCTACAGGTAGGTTCACAACCAATTATTTCTTCAAATAATTTCTTGTAATTAGGTTTTGCCCCAGAAGCTAATTCATTAGGTTATGGCCTCCACTGAAAAGATCTAGTTAGATCCAACCATTAACATGATTGAGTTCGGTGCATCAAACGAACGATGACTAGGCTCGAGGAAAGCTCTAGCTAACCTGATCACTGTTAAGAGAGTGCAACCTAATCATCGTATGATGGACAGTAATTCTAATATCTTGATGAACATTAGGTGTAAGGCACCTCCAATGTCCACTTAAAAAATTGGACTCATTACTATTTAGCTTAATGGGAGGCTATGACTCAGTTATCCCCATAACTTAGTCATTTTAAGGATCTAATAATTTAGAGGATTTAGGTTACATGTGATTTATGGATAGAAAGGACATGAAACCATTTTTGTCCACTTACTTCACTATGTCAAATCCTCTCACTGACTTCACCAAGTCAATAGGTTAGGATTAGGATCAATTTAGGTCCATGGGCACCTAATTCAGTCTTACTGATTGAAATCAGTCAAACTTATTCCTAGTGACATGGGCCAGCTTGAATTATGAAGTGATCTAATCAAATCCTAATTTACCATATCGGCTAGTTAAATGAGATCAATTGAAGGGATATGTCATTAAATCATCAAAAATTGAATCAGTGTGAGTAGCTCCCAGTTAAAAACCATGGGTCTTGACTACCAAACTTACCTTAGACACCAACTAGTTAATTAGGTTCAATCTGATCAACCTAGTGATTATGGGCTCGACCGCATTGCCATGAATCAAATCTATCTTGATCTTTGTTAAAAACATGGACTCGTCCAACTACAACTATTGAAGTTGAATCTAGAGAATCCTTGACCTAATCTAATTCAACATTTCGTTAGATTTGATCAATTTCTCTAATTTAGTCGATTCTTTAACTTACCTTAGGTCTAACGCAATTAATGGACCTAATTCATCTAACCCATTAATCCATGCTTATGCAAATATCTTAAAATCTTTAATTCATAATTCTAGATTCTATGAGACAATAATTAATCTTTTAATTAAATTTTGGACTGATGGATTGGGGTTCAGCATTTCAAAAATATTTTTTAAATTTAAAATTTTTTTAATTTTTTATTCATCAAATGAGTTGACTCATTTTAGAAATGGATCAGCTCATTTCATAAACAGCAACCTATTACTATTTTCATAATAGAAAATAAATCATAATAAAATTAAAGCATGAATCACATATTATATCTAATCTAACATATTCATGTTTAATTTTTAATTATTATTTTTTATTAATTAAAATAATTTTAATTAACATATAAACATATCATACATGCTAGCATTTAATTTTTCTAATTAACATATAAGCATGTCAAGCAAACCTGGCTCAGAAACCATTATTAGAAATCAAGCAGGGTTAAAGCATGCATTTTCAAAAATATTTATTATATCAGAAGTTAAAATTAATCTACTATTAATTCTATGCAAGCTATGATCAAATCATAAAATTCTACTCAGGATTTAGACATACTAATATGTTATAGAAAATTTAAATGCGATGGATCAATCAATCATATTCGCTGATCGACTTATGTTCATAACATAATATTTATGTGTGGATAGATGATCTCCATGATCAAAATCTACAGGAGAAAGTCCATGATGTCGCACTATAGCTGCACACTTATCTGACCTCTATAGATAATCCACATGAGCTCCTAATCCCGACCAGCTCCACCAGGGTGCTAGCTCCTCGCTAGAGCCTTTGTTGGCTGATTCTGATTAATCTAATCGACCGCCTTCTTCTCAATCTTCCAGATGCTCCAAAAAATTAGAAGATGGTCTTTGGAGTATGATGAGATAGTATATTAAAATTGGTGGTTACCGAGCACTCACAGCCCTCAATCTCTCCACCCAAACCCTGAGTCCCAACTCCAGGGTTTTGCACACCCAAAAAACCCTGATGCCCAAAAATTCTCTCACGCCCACTCTTTTGAATTTTCCCATGAAACAAACTTTCATGGGTAGAGGGACTCTCCCTCAACCAAACACCCACTCTTAAAATACCTTTTAGATGGGCAACCAAAAAGAGAAAAATAAATGAATTGGCTGTGAGGAAAAAAATTGGTGTAGGAAAACCTTTCTTCCTCTCTAGACTTTCCATGCACAAAACTTGCACCCCCACCTAGTTTTCACTCTCTAAGAAATCCTTCTCTCGCTATCTCACCCATGCACACAAAAATAATCTAATTTTAAAGAGTGTGTTGCAGTGGGAAAGGCATGTAGAGAAGATAGGGTTTAGAGTTTAGGTTGTTTTAATCAATCCACTTGAATTTGAAATTCAAGTGGATATTTTATCCTATTCCATTGCCCCATCCAGGTGGGTGATGTGTAGAACGACTCTCCTTTTACATGCCTATGCTAAAAACACTTCAAAAAGTGTGAAAAAAATCTAATGGAGGCATGGAGAAGAAATAGGATAAGGTTTAACCAAAAAACCAATTCAAGTTGAATTCAAAATTCAACTTGCTTTGAACCAGTCCAACCTTTGGACCAAGTCAAAGATAGATAAAATAGGGGCACACAAACACTTCTAGGTGTGGGAAACTCTCATGCAAAAATAAATGTGCATGGAGAATGGGTGCGAAAAAGTCAAAGGTGATGGGCACATGGGAGAGTTTAAATTCAAATCTTATTTGACTCGTTCAAATTCATTTCAACCAAACTAATTAATCTACACCCAATTAGATCAATTTAAATCCAACCAAATTAGGCTTAATCTAATCCAATAAAATTCTAATTAAATTAAAAATTAATTAGGTTTAAATCCTGATCAAATCAGGATCGAATTTCTCTTAGCGATTAGGTCATCTCATGATCTAATCATATCAAATCCAATCGAATCAAATTCAATCAGATTTGATCGAAACCTCATCGCTCAATCAAATTAAGCTAATCAGCAATCAAATAGCTAATCAAAAAATAATAGAGTCCTATCTATATGAAACTCTTGAAGAGTTTCAAACTAGTCGAACTCTTGAACTTAGTGTCCCAAATGAATGAAACTCATGATCACACAGTCCCAGACAAGTAGGACTTAATTCCAGTCTAGTGGGACCCATAAAGGTAGAGTCCCAATTTAGTAAGACTCATGGTCATAAAGTCCTAGTCCAGTGGAACTATTGACCATAGAGTCCAACACCATTAGAACTCTTGATCAGCCATCAGATTAGGTAGGAACTTCTATTATGTGTGATCCAATAGGTTTGAACCCCAAGCTAGTAGCATAGAAATCAATTTTCTATACTAATCAAGTGACCATCTAGCAATGGTACCTTACATCTGGATAGGTCAAATAGTCACATCACAACATCAACAAATCTATGGTATATGGTTACTGTATAATTCAACCCCTTGACCTCAATACTTAAAAGATGACCTAAGGTTTAACTGTCAACCTTGAAAAATCATCTACAGTGTATTTCAAAATTCAGTATCCATCGAATGGACCATCCCGACTAAGGTTTTGCTAAATTGAAATACAATGATGTACTTGCTCTAACACTTGGAGGGGTCAGTCCCATCTTGACTCACACATCAACTTCACAAGTACTTGACTACACCTAGTAGTCTTCTATCACTAAATTAGAAATTTAGGTAGTTCGATACCTAAGTGCAGTGAGTTGTTTGCAAGTCATCATGCTGATCTCAGATCTAAGAGATACTTATACCCATATCCTTCATAAGCAACTCTTGACAACAAAGAGCTATGCAATTGGGTCACATTCAATGAAATGTACCCCTACACATCACCTACATGCCATACTAATACATCATACTCCTTGGTTAAGAGGACAGCCAACGCATATGGCATACAACGATCTATACTCGAGACATTATCTTCCTAGGTGATAACATATCATTTGGTCGTGAGCAAGTTTAAGGACTAAATGATAAATCCTCCTTTGTCGAGTCTGAATAGTCCTAAGAACTTCATCACAAAAGAATTCATTATAGAAAGATGCACAAAAGTAATGAAAATATTAAAATAATAATTTTATTTATTATAATAATTCATGTATATTTACAATCAGCTCATCCATTTGCAATATAGATGATTGGCTTTAGGACATATTTTCCAATAGTAGGATGCTTCGCCCAAGTCCTTTATGGAAAACTGAGATGATAGCTAAATTTTTATTTTTTATAATATGGGGATGTCATTTTCGATTAAGAGAATGTTATTCACGTACAAGAGAAGAAATACCATTGTCGGACCATTTGCCCACTTGTAAATGTAGGGCTCTTCTCCATTCTTGATGAAGCCATACATTTTGATGACCTTATCAAAATGCATGTTCCAACTTCGAGATGCTTGCTTCAATCCATAAATAGATCTCTAAAGTTTGCACATTTTGGACTTATCTATGGATGTGAACCCCTCAGGTTGTATCAGATACATCTTTTCAATCAGCTCTCCATTTAGAAAAATTATCTTCACATCCATCTGCCAAATCTTATAGTCCAGATAGTAGCTATCGCAAGCATGATCTAAATGGATTTAAGTATTGCCATGGAAGAAAACATCTTGTTATAGTCAATACCATAACATTGATGATATTCCTTAGCAATCAGATGGATTTTGTAGATCTCCACCTTTTCATCTGTGCCTCTTTATCTTTTGAAGACCCACTTACATCCAATGGGTTTAACCCATTTAGGTAGGTCAACCAATGTCCACACATCATTGATCTTCATAGACTCCATTTCAGATTTCATGGCCTCAAGTCATTTCTCAGAATTAGGTCTATGCATTGCATCCATATAGGTGTTCAGATCCTCATCATTCTCATTGAATTCGATGGGATCATCATCCCGGACTATGAAATCATAGTATCTATCCAACTGACGTCGTATTCTACCGGATTGCATTAACAGTGTAGGTACACTAGACTCCAAATTTGATCTAATCAAATTTAATTCTGTTTCAGCTACTGGTATCGATCTTTCTACCTATTGAACTTTGTCAAGTTCAATCTTAGAGGCAGCAGTTCCTTTACCAAGAAATTTTTTTTTTAAAAAGATTGCCTTAAGGCTGATGAAGATCTTTTATTTATCAGCATGGTAAAAAATATACCCTATAGTTTCTTTTGGGTATCCTATGAAAGTGCACTTATCAGACCTAGGTCCATGTTTATCTATGATTAACCATTTCATATAAGCTGGGCACTCCCAGACCCTAAGGTGTGAAAGTGCTAGCTTACGCCCTGTCTATATCTCATATGGAGTTTTAATTAAAAACATAGTTGGAATCCTATTTAAAAGATAGTAAGTGGATTCGAGTGCATATCCCTAGAAAGATATCGACAAGCTGGCAAAATCCATCATGGATCGGATCAAGTCTAACAGAGTCCAATTTCTTCTTTCAGACACACCATTTTGCTATGGTGTTCCTAGAGGAGTCCATTAGGAGAGAATCCCATTCTCTCCTAGATATGTTAGAAACTCGTCAGAAAGGTATTCACCTCCCCGATCAGATCAAAAAATTTTAATACTCTTTCTAATTTATTTTTCTACTTTATTTTAAAATTTTTTAAAAATTTTAAATGAATCCAACTTATGTTTCATCAAATAGACATATCCATATCTGGATAGATCATCTGTGAAAGTGATGAAGTAGAGATATCCACCTCTAGCACTTGTACTCATAGGCCACATACATTAGTATATACAAGACCTAAGAGCTCAGTGGCTCTCTCATCTTTTTCAATAAAAGATGACTTGGTCATTTTTCCAAAAAGATAAGACTCATAGATTGAAAGTAATTCATAATCACTGACTTCAAGGATTTCCTCTTGGGTTAACCTATTTATCTTATTCTTCTTAATATGACCTAGCCTACAGTACCATAAGTAGATATCAGACACACTATCTAATCTAGGGTGCTTGCTAGTGGAGTAGACTATATTACCAGATTGTGATATCATGTATATCCCATTATTCAAATGTCCAAAAAATATAGCAATACCATTCAAAATGACATTATAAAATTCTTTTTTTATTGAAATCTCATAATTATTTTTGATCAAAAGGCCTACAAAAATGATATTCAAAAAAAAACTAGAACAAAAGTGATAATCAATAAGAACAATAGTATGAGACTCAAATACAAGTTTTAAAATTCTTAATACTAGAACTGGAACTGGTCTTCCATCTTCAATGTTTAGGAACCTCTTTTCTTGTTTGAATTTTCTACTGACCTGCAACCCCTGCAATGAATTACAAATATGGTAAGGGCTACTAGTATCCAATGCCCAATCAGTAATATTATAAATAGAGAAATTACAAGAAGTTATCATATAGATACCTTGCCTAGCAATAGCTTATTTCTTTCTCGACCTATTTGGATCCAAGGAGGCAATGTACGGAGGATAGTTTCTCTTTCGGTGCCCCCACTTCTTATAAAAGAAGTACTCCGCTTAACTCTTATCGGACTTTGGCTTCTTGGTCTGGCCCTAAATAGATGTTCCAGCCTAAACTTGTACCTTTTTAGACTTCTACTTCTTGTTCTTCTTTTTTTTCTTAAAGGATCGAGAACCAGAAGAAGACCCTTCCACTAAGTTCACCAACTCTTTGTGGAGCTGCTAATCCTTCTCAAAGTTCTGAAGTAACCCCAGTAACCTGTGGTAGTTAACTTCAGGCTTTGTTATTTGGTAATGAGTAAGGAATATGAGATAAGACTTGGGCAATGATCTCAAAATTGCATCTTTTTCTAGCTGCTCATACAAGAAAAAGCCAAGCTTACTCAAATGCTCCATCAGCTTGATCATGTATAGTACATGATCAGTGATTGAAGCTCCATCTCTCATCCTGGCGTTGAAGATGGCACAACTAGTCTTATGCCACTCAATTGTTAGATGTATGCCCTAGAAGCTAGATTGGCTATCATTTATAATATACTTCTAAGGATAATTTTATAATTTTAACTATAAATTAATAAATAAATTATTTTTTCTATCATAGTGTATATTTAAAGTTATTTGTGATACATCCTTTGAGTTAATGCTAATGACAATTTATATTTTCAAGAGTTAAAAATTTAAGACATAAATTTTTATAATTAACTCATAAAATGTTGTTAATCGTAGGATCATCACGAGGATGGTGATCAATCTGAAAGGTTGATGTACGATCACTTTCTTAGGATTGACATGTCTTGAGTCTATGGTGTGGAGACACCGAAGTGAGAGTACATGTACTTGTTAGAGAATGAAGGCACTGAGTGTGACCACCTCGAGTAGTCATAAGGAAGTCTACCTTCTCGTTGATGACTGACTCGATGCTGTAGTGGTGTATATGGTTCTTTGACCTAAGGTGCATTAGCAGTTCAACTTGAGGGTGTTGTAGTTTGACTACACCATAACTCGATCTCTTAGCCATTTGAAATTCTGAGGTGTATGTTGGCTATAACATGTTCATTATAGAAATTGGATAGCATCAATAAGAGGATCTATCTTTCTCGATAGATGAGGAGTAGCCCTATGATAATTATGAGATTAAGTTCTTAAGCCCATGGCCATGGTAGAGTGAAGATGATTGAATGAGTTTCTATTAAGATGTCACATTAGACTCAAATCGAATGATTAATTCATATGATGGATATTGGATTTAACGAGTTCACCTTAACCCTAATCCTGTCGGGACTCAAGATAAAAGAATCCAATCACATAGGTAACTGCACCGAGAGGTTCACTTTCAATTTTGATAGGTTGCCATCATATACTGCTAGGTGTCACTAGTATATTTTGGGAGTAATTAGAATGATTTTCATGATCAATCATTCTAATTGTATGAATCAAAAAAGTTCTGATCCATCTAATGGTGTTTCGATGATGTCAATGATGGATATCGTGACATATCTCATTACTATACAGAATTGAACCTAACTAGATCACACAAATAAGAGTTTGGATCTGGATATCATCAATTGAGCTAATCTAGTTCGATTGATTTAGATTAGATTCAATTAGGTTCAAGGTAATCGTGCTAGCACACGATTGAGCCTGACTTTCTTCTTTTGAAATCTTTCTGATTCATCGCAATCAAGTCAATTTGATTTGACTCATTCTTGTATTTTGAATGAATTTATTTTTATCTAACTAGAATAAGTCCAGGTCAAATTAGTTGTAGAAATTAAATCCATTCATAGTCAAATTGGACTAGCGTCAAAAGTTAACCTATTTGAGAGAATTAAGGGTCACCTGATCAAATACATTTAAAAATTTTTTTATAAGTTATTTTGATCTAAGTTTTTGATATGTGATAGAGAACAAATTATACATTGAGTATACCATATTTTTTAATTTTTAGAGGTGTCTAGACTGAGTTATAATAGAGTTTGATTTGGATTAAACTCTTAAGGGAAGAGTCCTAGGCGTAGTGAACTCTTCCTTATCTACTCATGCCACCACCTTTCAGATTGATTTTTGGCATGAAAATCAGATGAGATTTAGGGATTTTCATGGAGATTAAGTCTAAGATTCCCAATGATCAAAAAGATGAGGATTTTGGTCAAAGAAGGACTCTAACTTGGCGCTATGCTTTTGTTTAAGTACCCTTGCACCAAGGCTCTTCACGTAGAAATATTTTTCATATACAAAGACTACCATTCTAGATATTCCACACCATCTCTATCCTCTATCTCCATCTCTTCTACATGTCTAAAAGGTTAAGCATGAATCCGAGAAGAAGACCCAATCAAATTTGTAAAGAGTTCAGCATCTAGGCGATGATGTTCATGAGACGGACACGCTGCCTTCAAAATTTTTTTGAAGAACTTCCAAATCTGATTCAGATCTGATCTTTGGAGAAAAGATTTATAAGGTGAAGATGTCTAGAGTCTTTCCAAGTGGATACCGATAGAGGCCAGGCGTGTGCGTGGCTCCTTCCAGAACCTCAAAAAATATTAGGATCATCGTAGGATAATAAGATTACCCAAACAAGATATAAAATTAAATTTGATTTAATTTTTATTTTAATTTTTAATATCATATTACCATGATCAGATCTGAGAACTCTTAGATTTAATTAGATCATTTAGAATTTTTTTTATAAAAATCCATCTCAGATCTGATTAGATCTACACGATCCTACGGTGGAAAATAGGATTTTTTCTTCAACTGGTATTAGAGCTAGGTTAGCAGTTCTTCAGATTTACCTTAGATCTAATTTTATTTTTGATTATGATTTGATATTAAAAGATTTCAGATATCACATCAGATATGATTAGATCTAAAATTAGAAAATTAAAAGTTAAATAATTTAGATCTAATATGTATGAGATGCATGACTAGACTAGGTATAGAACAGTTCTATGTGTAGTCTACTATGATCATGTATTTATTTTAATTAAATATAATTTTAGATCTATTTAATTTTTTTTTATGTTAAAATTATTATAATCAGATCTAAAAATAAAAAATAAATTTTTTATTTTTATTTATTCATATGAGATATGAAAGATGTATGCTTAGACTAGTCATAGAATAGTTCTATAAGATGTCTAGAATAGTTTTATATTTGATATGATCAAATTTAAAATTTTATTTTTTAAATTTAATTATGATATTTTAGATATGAAATATGAGATGTATGCAAGACATGTATTAGTTAGATCTTTTTATATGTGATATATGATCTATCTAGTTTTATAGTAAAAAATTATATTTTTGATTAAGGAGTTTTCCATGGTCGTCAGGTCATAAAAATAAAGTAGGGTTTAAAGGCTCTTTTCTCTCATTCGATGGGGTATTCTTATGGCATGTAGGGGTGTTGCACGTTCGTCCTTAATCAAAAATCAAAACTTATTTTTCTGTAAAATCCTAGATTCTAAAATCCTAGGACTTTTATTATATATTTTGTTCATGAATCCAAAACTTAACTAAGAATTAGGATTATAAAATTAATTAAATCTAAAAATTATAAATTTTTAGATCTAAGACATATTCATAAAATTGGGTTTGGTCTTGAGTAGCTCAATTTGATCTAGCAGTTGATCAAACGAAATCAAGAGTTGGTTAGACGGGATCAAAGAAAGCTTAGATTTGACCAACCTAATAAGATTAAGTTTGCATCAATATCAAATCACATTGAGATATGACTCGATCAAATCAAGATCTAATTTGACTCCGCAGTTTGAGCTTGGATTGTAGACTAATCCAATTAGTTCTGATTCAATAATTTGGTGTCTAAGGTAAGTCTAGTAGATACATCCGACTGATTTTTAATTGAGAGCTACTCGATCTGAATGCATTCTTGTCAAGTTAATGGCATATCCCTTCCATCGGTCTCACTAACCTGGCCATTTGTGTCGATCCAATTTTGACTTAAGGTGGCTAACAATTCGAGCCAACCCATGCCACTAGGTTAGTCATAATTGTTATGACTAAGTTAGGTCAAGTTTAAAGAGACCTGAATTAAATCTTTCTAAAAAAATATTAAATCTAAGATCTTCGATCACTGTAAATGTGCGGGCCATTCCTAGGGTTGATTGTTCTTGGCTGGATACAGTGGTTTAGTTGCACCAAAAAGATGCAATCATATCTATTAGGCATTGGATGCTACGGGTTGGAGGAAGGATTTGGCTCAATATTTTAGATACAGTGAGGGATCCAATCAAAAATCTAATCTATGCAAATAATGGGTCTGACTTAACTAAGAAGTGGATCAATATTTCGGACATGGTGAGATTCATGAATTGGAGATCAGGTTAGGGTGCACTATAATTAGAGAACCATTGGATAAGAGTTATCCAGTCATCGATTGATCCATCACTAATAACTATTAGGTGAGATGGTGAGTCAGTTGGTGGGACCGCACCATGCACTAAAAATCAATAATCAAGGAGATTTTCACATCTCTGCCAAGAAAGTGTAGAGATTCGAGTAAATAGTGAAAGCCTAATTTATTTAAAAATAAAATCTCTAAATAAATTGGTTAAGTCTAATTACAAAATCTAACTAGAAACTTTGACTCTCTATAGGAAAATATTTGCATCCAACCCACTAGCCCATATCTTAGACACCCATAGATTGATCGAATCCAACTACAAGGATTGCCTCTGAAACTTTAAAATCATTTTGGGTTATGAGAAGTTGACTCATATGTTGGAATAGGATCCTCCCACCTTACCAGTCCATCGATCCATTGATCAAAGAGCTTCTCTCGAGAAGTGGATAGATGAAGATAAGAAAGCTAGGTATTACATGTTGAGCTTGAAGTCTGATGAGCTCCAGTGCCAACATGAAGACATTAAAACTAGCCATAAAATATTGTCTCACCTACAAGAGTTGTTTGGTGAACAGAGTCATGCAGCCAAATATCAAGTCACTAAAAGACTGTTTGAGGCTCAAATATGTGATGGACAGTCAGTTCAAGATCATTGTCTGATGATGATCAAGGACTTAGAAGAGTTTGAGAAGCTCGGTGTCAAGTTGATCAAAATCTACAGACTGACATAATTTTATAGTCCTTGACTGATGTGTATGGATAGTTCATCATGAACTACCATATGCATAAACTTTGGAATACTTAGCTGAGCTCATGAATATGCTGATTACTACTGAGCTTTCTATGAAAGATTCTAAAGGCTCAGTATTTGCTGTGGAGCAGACTTCTTTCAAGAGAAAGTCTTTTAGAAAGAAGAAGAAGATTGTGAAGAAATAGAAGATGGATGGTGGAAAGAAGAAGGCCGCTGATAAAGAAAAATATTTTCATTACAATACTGATGGCCATTGGAAGCAGAACTGCCCTCTTTATCTAGCCAGCCTGAAGAACAAGGAGGCAGGTCCTTCTGGAGGTATGCTCATTACAGAATCTAATCTTATGATTTCTTCTACATCTAGTTTGGTGCTTGACTCTAGTTCTAGTGCTCATTTGTGCACTTCTATGCAGGGTCTTGAGGATAGCAAGAGGCTGAGGGTTGATGAGATGATCCTACACATCAAAAATGGTGCAAGAATTGCTACTGTGATCATGGAAACCTACCCTCTACAACTACCATCAGGATTAGACTTAGTACTTAGGGACTGTTTTTATGTGCCTGCAGTAAGCAAAAATTTGATTTCTATTTCATGTTTAGCACAGAAAGGCTATGTAATTAGTTTTCTTAAGGACCATTATAATATTCTTTATGAAAGAAATAAAATTACAAGTGATTTTCTTATAAATGGTCTCTATCAGTTACATATTAATATTTTTATTTTTAATATCGAGCAAAATGTTAATGCCATAGGATCAAAGTAATCTAGGGATAGTCTAAATGATAGATATCTTTAGCACCTTAGGCTAGGTCATATAGCTGAAGACATGATTAATAAATTAGAGAAATTTGAACTATTGAGTCCATTGACTTTCGAGTCATATCCGATTTATGAATCATGCCTTCATGGCAAATTGACCAAGCTTCCTTTTGTGGGACATGGGGAAAGGGCCACAGACCTGCTTGCCCTAGTACATACTGATGTATGCGATCCATTTAATGTACCAGTCAGGAGTAATTACATCTACTTCATCACCTTTATCGATGATTTATCTCAGTATGGGTGTGTGTATTTGATGTGATACAAGTCTGAAGCTTTTGAAAAATTCAAGAAATTCAGACTCGAAGTGAAAAAATAAATAGAAAAATCCATTAAGGCTCTTCGATCAGATCGAGGAGGCGAATACGTTAGTCAAGAATTCTTAGACTTTCTTAAGGATAATGGCATAGTCTCTCAATGAACTTCACCTACAATGCCTCAACTCAACAAAGTTTTAAAATGGAGAAATCAGACCCTATTAGATATGGTTCAATCCATGATGAGCTTTACAGACCTTACTAAGTTTCTTTAGGGACATTCTGTTGATTGCAATATATCTACTAAATAGGGTTCAATCTAAAATCGTTCCTACTACTTCGTATGAGATATAACATGGTAAAAAACCAAGTCTGAGTCATCTCAGAATTTAGGATTGCTCGGCCCATGTCAAGAGACAACAGGCAGATAAGTTAGAGTTTGGATCCTTTAGAGCTTAGTTCATAGGATATTCTAAAGAGTTATTAGGATATTATTTCTATCTTTTGAAAGATCACAATGTGATTGTGAGTCAATATGCCATCTTTCTTGAAAAATAGTTTATTCAAGATGGTGGCATCGGAAGACAGCTTAGGCTCGAGGAGAAAGTCTTCCAAGAGCCACGAGCCAAGAAACCTATGAAATCCAATCAGATTGAGCCAGCCTAATCACTACCTCATCCACCTCATAGATCAAAAAGGATTTTCCATCCTCTTGAAAGGTATGTAGGTATTATTTTAGAGGATGTAGAGAAAATATTTCTCATAGAAAAAGAGGTTCATGGTGACGATCGTAAAATCTATGATGAGACGATATCAGATATCGACTTCGAGAAATAGTTAGAGGTAATGAAGTCAAAGATTGACTCAATGCGCTCAAACCAAGTCTGGACCTTGGTAGATCCACCTGAAGGTATAGTACCTATTGGGTGTAAATGAATCTTCAAGAGAAAGATAGATACCGATGGAAATGTAAAGATATTCAAAGCAAGGCTCATAGCGAAAGGGTATAGTCAGCACGAAGGCAATGACTATCAAGATACCTTTTCGCCTGTAGCCATGCTCAAATCCATCCACACATTACTTGTTATTGCAATCTATTTTGATTATAAAATATGGCAGATGGATATGAAAATGGCATTCTTAAATGAATATCTTGAGGAAGCTATCTATATGGAATAGTTGCTGGGTTTCACAACCAGTGATACTGATCACAAGGTCTGCAAGCTACAAAGATCTATATATGGACTTAAGTAAGCATCTCGAAGCTAGAATGCTCGTTTCAATGATGTGATTAAATCATTTGATCAAGAATGAGGAGTTCAGTGTTTTCAAAAAGGTTAGTGGGAGTGTTGTTGTATTTCTCATACTGTACGTAGATGACATCCCCCTAATTGAGAATGATATTCTCATGTTGACTATGATCAAAATATGGTTGTCTAAAGAATTCTTTACGAAAGACCTAGAAAAGGCATCTTTTATTCTAGAAATTAAGGTCTATAGAGATAGACCAAATAGGATGCTGGGTCTCTCAAAGAAGTTGTACATAGAGCAGGTGCTAAAGAGGTTTAGCATGAAAAACTCTAAGAGGGGATTGATGCCCTTCAGACATGGCATTCATCTCTCCAAGAAGATGTGTCCAAACACACCTGAGGAGATTAAATGCATGAGCAAGATTCCTTATGCTTCAGCAATAGGGAGCCCCATGTAAGCCATGCTATGTACATGACCTGAAATTGCCCATGCTATGAGAGTCACGAGCAGGTATCAATCGAATCCAGACGAAGAATATTGGACTTCTATAAAATGTATTCTTAAGTACTTGAGAAGGACTAAAGATATGTTTCTAGTCTTTGGTAATGGAGAACTCCAGGTTTAGAGGTATATAGATTCGAATTTTATGTCCGATATAGATGATCGTAAGTCGACATTTGAAAGTATGTTTATTTGTAATGGTGGTGCTATCAGCTGAAAAAGTTTCAAGCAGATGGTGTAGCAGATTCCATCATAAAAGCAGAGTACATCACTACATCAGAAGCTGCAAAGGAGACGTTATGATACAAGAAGTTTTCCGTAGAGCTTGGAGTTATGCCATCCCTCTGTACTATGATAATAATGGTGCCATAGCTCTAGCTAAGGAGTCGAGGTCTCACCAGAAATCCAAGCACATCGAGCGGTGATACTTTTGAAAATTATGTCCTAAAGCCAATCATCAGTCTATTGATGATTGAGATATTGTAATTAATTTATTAATTAATAAAAAAAATTTTAGCATCTTTTTTCATCATAAATTTACATCTTCTAATGAACTCCATGGTTGTGATGAAGTCCTTAGGACTATTTAGTTTTAATAAAGAGAGGATTTATTGATTAGTTCTTAAATTTGTTCACGATCAAATGATAGGCTGTTAATTAGGACGACAGCATCTATCGAGCATAGGTCACTATATGCCATATAGGTTTGTTGTCCTCTTAATCAAGAAGTGTGGAGACATTGATATGGCATATAGGGAAGATGTATGGATACATCGTCATGGAACGTGACCAACTCCAGAGCATTCTGCTATCGAGAATGTCTCTAATGGGATATTGGTATAGGTATCTCTTAGACCTAAGATCAACTCACTGTGCTTTGGTACCGGACTAACTGAATTTCTAAGTCAGTAATGAAAGGCTTCTAGGCATAATTAAGTACTTATGAAGTCGAAGTGTGATCAAGATGGAATTGACCACTCCAAGAGTTGGAGAAGAACGTATCACTAAATTTTAATATAGCAAAACCTTGGCCAAGATAATCCATCAAATGAATTTGATATTTTAAAAAATAATATGAACAACCTGATCAGAGTTGATAGTTGAACTCTGAGCTGTCCTATGAGCATTATGGTAAAGGGGATAAATTACATGGAAACTATATTCGCATGGGTTCTAAGGATGGTGTTCTACATCTTTTGACCTATTCGACCATCGGATATCATTGCTAGATGGTCATTTTGATTGATGTAAAAATTTATTTCTATGCTATTGGCTTAGATTTAGACCTATGAGGTCACACATATTAGAGTTCACATTCCGATCAGATGGTTGATCAGCGATTTAGAATCGTTTTAGGGTTAAACAATCAATACAATTGATGTTTAACCTAGTGCAAGTGTTGCAGGAGGATCGATTAGCAATTTGATTGATAATTAACATAATTTGATTAAGCTAGAAGATTGAGATTAAGTTTAATTAAATATGATTTAATTAGATTTGGTTTGGGCTTGATTGCATCAAGTTCAATTGGCTTATTGGATAAGTCAAGTGCAAAGAAGAACTAGTCCGAGTCTAACTAGGACTCGGGTCAACCCAATTTTCTAATTTGATTAAAAAATTAAATTAAAATTAAATCTAATTTAATCTAATTTAATTAAATCTTTAAATGGGTTAGGGTCTTATTTAATTTGGTTGGTTTACTCTTATTTTTGTTTGGTTAAAAGACCTTGTTTGACTAAGTCAAAATAGGAGTCTTAGTGTGACTAGGACTCCCTATTCCTTGCACCACCTAATCCTCACGCCCCATCCTTTTCTCTTTGTGTTTTTACGTGAATAATCTCCATGCCCAAGGTTTTTCATGCCTCCATTCTCTCTTCCTTTTTCTCATATGGAAGTTTGTAGGAAGACCAAGTCAAAAGGGGAATTAGTTTTGCTTAAGGATTCTATGAGATAGAATCCATGTCAACCAAAACTCTTCCCATAAGTGTGCTAACCCATCCTTCCTTATTTTCTTTGATTTTCATGGTAAAAGAGGACATTTCTTTGTGTGCCCCCCTTGCTTGTCCATGATAGAAAAAGAGGTGGGGGCGCCCAAGAGTTGGGTGCCCCAACAACTTCCCTTATTTGGTCCTTCCTAGTCTAGGTTTTTGACCTAACTTGGACTCTATATATCTCTTTACTTAAAAAGAATTTTTGGCTAAAATTTTTGTGAATTGTAGACATTTGAGATTCCTCTTTGGTATAGAAAAATCAGATAAAAATTCATCTGGGTCGTGGAGATATTGAAAATACAAATTAGGGTGTCTAGAAAAAGAACAAAGAAGAAGAAGAGGGTCTTCTTCTAGGATTTTTGTTCCAGATCTCTTCCTCCCTTTCTGTGAGCTTTTGAGAGGTGTATCAGCATCACAAATCTTTCTCTTTTCTTTTTGTATTTTGGAGTATCCATATTTTGAAGAAGGAAGCATCGGATCAATCATCGAAGAGAGATCAGCATAGTGCTAGCATACTATGCTGATTTCCTACATCAGGATCTCGGATCATATTCGTGGGCTCATGTGGATGACTCCTAGAGGTCGAACACATGTGCAGCTCATGACTTCATCCTCAAACCTGGATCAGCAAGTTAGAACATCTAACTTGCTCAAGTAATAGATCTAATCTATTAACTTCATACCTGCATTTAATGTAGTGTAGATCTAGGTTGATTTGATCAACCTTTTCTTTCTTGTTTTGATTTTAATTTTTGATTTAGTATCATACCTTGATAATATAATAAATCTGAGATCTAAATTTTTACATATTTATTTAAATAAATATTTAATTTATTAATGTCTTTCACTGCATGATCTTGAAAAAGTTTCAAGATCTATCCGTGAAACCCTAAATTTGGTTCCTACAATTGGTATCAGAGCCTAGGTTCTTGTTACAGGATTTTTATGTATGTTTAGATTATTTCTTCGATGTGATCTAATTTATAATTTAATTATTAAATCTAAAATTAAAAAAAAAAAATTTAGATCTTCCGAATAGCCATAAGGTTGTTCTACTGTAAGGTTTATCCCTTACATTGAAAAGATTGTCCTAGTTTGTGATGATCTGACTCTAATCATAAATTTATTAGATTTGATCTAATTTTATTTATGATTTAATAGATTTAAAATAGTTTTAGATCTAAAAATAAAATATTTTAGATTACATGGACTGCCATAAGATTGTCCTGTTGTAAGGTTTATCCCCTTACAGTGAATAGGTTGTCCTAGTACGTCCTGATTGAAGAAAAAATTCTATTTTTTAGGTCAGATTTGTTCATATCTGATTTGATCAAGAGAGATATTTTAAAAATTTTTCTCTTAAATCTAAATTAGATCTAAGACTCTTCAGATCTGATTTCATCGATATGATAAAATAAAAATAAATTAAATTAAATTAAATCTAATTTAATTGTACCTTGTTATGGGTAATCCTATTATCCTGTGATGATCTCGATGTTTGCCTGAGGTTCTGGATGTAGCCACGCAAGCGCTTGGCCTCTACCAATATCCACTCGGACAGGATCTTGAGATCTTCTCCTTCTTAATCTATACTCCAAAGATTAGATCTAGATCTGATCTTGAAGATCTTCAAAATACCGTTTGAAGATCGGGTGTTGTCTCTTGCAATAGTGCTGCCTTCTTCTTTCTTATCGCCCTCCTCTTGCTTGGATCACACCAAACTTGAGCCCAAAGCTTCTTGGGCATGGAGAGGAGAGAGAGGATCTGAAGGTGGCATGGAGAAGAAGGGAAAGAAGCCTTGTGGCATGGGCGAAGGGTAGAGAATCTGAATCCTAGGTGCAGACAGGGTTTATATAGACCCTGCTGCATCATGTAGTGCCATATCATCCCGGCCAATCATGACTCTTTGTGTAATCAGATCTAAATCTGATTGGTGGGATGACATTATTTAATCCAATCAGATTTGTGTCCCTCACAAACCTCCTTAGGTGGTGCCAAGACTGGTTAAAGGAAACTCTTTGGCGCCACCTTAGTATGAAGCAACAAGCAACTGGAGTCCCATCTATATCGGACTCCAATCCTTATCCACTTTGGACGCACGCCTAGGGATGGGACACCAATCCTTATCCACTTTGGATCCTAGGCATGCACCCCTTGCCTTTCTGCTATTTAGTAGGGGGACAAGGGTCAATGCTCTCTCCTATGGGTGCATGACACCTAGGCAGATGTCTAAGTGTCAAAGGTCAATGTTTGACCAAAGTCAAAAGACAAGATTTAGCAGGTGACAAAAAATGGCAAGTGTTGTCTCAAATTTATCTCATAAATTAAGACAATCATTTTTTGATCTAGACAAGATCCAGTCAGACCACGTAAAGGTTTCTGAGTGAGCTCAAACACATTTGGCTCAATCGAGATAACTTTTAATGATTATTGAAGGAGAATATCTGGCTCAATCATATGCTTGCACGATTTGCTTGAACTTGATTGAATCTTATTCAAATCAATTGAACTGGGTTAGTTCAATTGATGATATCCAAATCCAAACCCTTGTTTGTGTGATCCAATTAGGTTCAGTTCCATATGATAGTGGGATATGTCATGATCTCTATCATCAACATCATCGAAACAACTTTCGATGGATCAGAACTTTTTTGATTGATACAACTAGTATGATCGATCATCCAAATCATTCTAATTGCTCCCAAAATCCATCAGTGACACCTAGCAGTATATGGTGGCAACCCATCAGAATTAAAAATGAACTTCTTGGTATAGTTACCTGTGTGGTTAAGTTCCTCCATCTTAAGACCTGATCGGATTAGGGTTAAGGTGATCTTGCCATACCCTAATTTTCGTCATATGAATTAATCATTTGATTCAAGTCCAGTGTGAAAATTCTAATAGAAACTCTTTCTATTATTTCACTCTACCATGGCCATGGGCTTATGGACTTGATTCTCATGATCATCATAAGACTGTTCCTCATCTACCGAGATAGATAGATCCTCTATTGGTGTAATCCAACTCCTACAATGAACATGATATATTCAACATACATCTCAGGATTTCGAATGACTAGGAGATCGAGTTATGGTGTAGTCAAACTATAACACTCTCAAGCTGAACTGTCAATGCACCTCAGGTCAAAGAACTAGACACACAACTGTGGCTTCGAGCCAGTCATTAACGAGAAGATAGACTTCCTGATGACTGCTCGAGGTGGTCACACTCAGTGCCCTCGTTCTCTAATGAGTATCTATACTCTTGCTCTGGTATCTTTACACCATAAACTCAAGACTTATCTACCCTAAAGAAGTGATCGTACACCAACTTTTTGGATCAATCACCATCCTCATGATGATCCTACGATCGAAAGCATTTTATGAGTTAATAATAAAAATTCATGTTTTAAATTTTCAACTCTAGAAAATATGAACTATCATTTTTATTAACTCAAGAGATATATCACAGACACTTTCAAATACACATTGTGATAGAAAATAATCCATTTTATTATTTACAATCAAAATTATAATCTTGCCCCTAAATGTGTATTACAAGCATTAGCTAATTCTGGCTTTTAGTGCACACATATCTGACAAACTCCCACTTGACCTAAAGCCAATTGGCTACAAATCTAAGTCCCATCTTTTCAAGGTGGGCTTCGATCTTCTGCTGGTCCAACGACTTTGTGAGTGGATTTGCCGCATGTCTGCAGAGTTGACTCTCTTGACCTAAACATAATCCTTCTCGAGGTAATCATGGATGAGGTGGTATCCCCACTCAATGTGCTTGGATTTCTGATAAGACCTCGAATCCTTAGTAAGGGCTATAGCGCCATTATTGTTGCAATACAAAGGAATGGCATCTGATGGCATCACTCCAATTTTTACGATAAATTTTTTGTACCAAAATGCTTCCTTCGCAGCTTCTGATGCAGCGATATATTTTGCTTCCATGGTGGAATCTGCTATTACTGTCTGCTTGAAACTTTTTCAACTGACAGCATCACCATTACACACAAATAGACTCATAGATGTCGACTTTCGATCATATATATTAGACATAAAATCCAAGTCTGTATACCCTTGGACTTGGAGTTCTCCATTACCAAAAACCAACAACATATCCTTAGTTCTTCTTAAGTACTTAAGGATACATTTCACAGAAGTCCAATGTTCTTCATCTGGATTTGACAGCATGGGCTATATCAGGTCGTGTACATAACATGGCATACATGAGGCTTCCTATTGCTGAAGCACAAGGGATCTTGCTCATGCATTCTATCTCCTTAGGTGTACTAGGGCACATCTTCTTGGAGAGATTAAGGCCATGTTTGAAGGGTACCAAACCTCTCTTAGAGTTTTCCATGCTAAATCTCTTTAGCACTTCCTTTATGTACATCTTCTGTGAAAGACCTAGCATCCTATTTGATCTATCTCTATAGATCTTAATTTCTAGAATGAAGGATGCTTCTCGTAGGTCTTTCATGGAGAATTCTTTAGATAACCATATTTTGACTATGGTCAACATGAAAATATCATTTTCAATAAGGAGAATATCATCCATGTACAGTACAAGGAAGATAATAGCACTCCCACAATCCTTTTTGAGGACACATGGTTCCTCCTCATTTTTGATGAAATCAAATAATTTGATTACATCATTAAAATGAGTGTTCTAGCTCTGAGATGCTTGCTTAAGTCTATATATGGACCTTTGCAGCTTGCAAACTTTGTGATCAGCATCACTAGATGTGAAACCTAGTGGCTATTCCATATAGATATCTTTCTCAAGGTATCCATTTAAGAATTTCATTTTCACATCCATTTGTCACATTTCATAATCGAAATAGGCTACAACAGCAAGCAATGTACGGATGGACTTTAGCATAGCTACTGATGAAAAGGTATCCTGATAGTCAATGCCTTCGCACTAACTATATCCTTTTACCACTAATCTAGCTCTGAATGTCTCCACATTTTCATCTGCACCAATCTTTCTCTTGTAGATTCATTTACATCCAACAGGTACTATACCTTCTGATGGATCTACCAAGGTCCAGACTTGGTTTGAGTGCATTGAGTCAATTTCTGACTTCATTGCCTCTAACCATTTCTTGGAGTCAATATTTGATATCGTCTCATCAAAGGTTTTGGGATCATCACCATGAACTCCATTAGCTATGAGGAATATTTTCTCTACTTTCTCTGAAATAGTACTTAAGTACCTCTCAGAAAGATAGAAAATCCTTTCTGATCTATGAGATGGAGGTAGTGATTGTATCGGCTCAACCTGATTTGGTTCCACAGGGTCCTTAGCTTGTTGCACTTGTGAGACTTTCTCTTCGAGCTTGATCTGCTTTCCAATGCCACTATCTTGAATAAACTATTTTTCAAAAAAGATGGCATACCAACTCACAATCACGTTATGGTCTTCTAGAATGTAGAAATAATATCCTAATGACTCTTTAGGATATCCCATAAATCAAGCTCTAAAGGACCTAAAATCTAACTTGTCCACTTGTTATCTTTTGACATGAGCCGAACAATCCCAAATTCTAAGATGACTCAGACTTGATTTCTTACCATGCCATATCTCATATGGTATGGTAGGAATAGTTTTAGAGGGAACCCTATTTAGTAAATATATTGCAGTTAACAGACTATGTCCCCAAAAAAATCAGAAAGGTTTGTGAAGCTCATCATGGATCAGACCATATCTAATAGGGTACAGTTCCTTCATTCTGAAGCTTCGTTGAGTTGTGGTGTTCCAGGTGGAGTCCATTGAAAGATTATGCCATTTTGCTTGAGATAGTCAAGAAATTTTCGACTAAGATATTCACCTCTTCGATCTGATCAAAGAACCTTAATAGGTTTTTCAGTCTGCTTTTCTACTTCATATCTAAATTTTTTGAACTTTTTAAAAGCTTCAAACTTGTATCTCATAAGATACACGTATCCATACAGAGATAAGTCATCGGTAAAGGTTATGAAGTATACAAAGTTGTCTCTAGCCAGCACATCAAATGGGCCGCACACATCAGTATATACTAGAGCAAGTAGATCTATGGCCCTTTCTCCATGTCCCATAAAAGGAAGCTTAGTCATTTTGCCATGAAGACATGATTCACAAATTGGATATGACTCGAAAGTCAATGAACACAGTAGCTCAATTTTCTTTAATTTGTTAATCCTATCTTCTGCTATATGAACTAGCCTTAGGTGCCATAGATACCTATTGTTTGGACTATCCCTTGGTCATTTTGATCTTATGGCATTCACATTTTGCTCAATATTAAAGATAGATACATCAATATGTAACTGATAGAGACCATTAATGAGGAAACCACTTGCAATTTTATTTTTTTCATAAAAAATATTACAATGGTCCTTAAGAAACTAATTACATAGCCTTCTTGTGCTAAATACGAAACATAAATCAAATTTCTATTTGCAGCAGGTATATAATAATAATTCCTAAGTACTAAATCTAAACTAGGCGGTAGTCTAAGAGGGTAGGTTTCTACAACCACAGCAGCAACTCTTGCTCCTTTTTCGATGCGTAGGATCATCTCATTATCCCTCAGCCTCCTGCTATCCTCAAGACCCTACATGGAAGTGCACAAATGAGCACTAGAACTAGAGTTAAGCACCCAACTGGATGTAGAAAAAATCGTAAGGTTAGATTCAATAACAAGCATACCTCCAGAAGGACCTATCTCTTTCTTATTCTTCAGGGTGGCTAGGTATATAGGGCAGTTCCGCTTCCAGTGGCTGTCAGTATTACAATGAAAATATTTTTCTTTATGAGCGGCCTTCTTATTCAACTCTACCTTCTTTTTCTTTTCATGTTCTAGCTTCTGCCTTTTTACAGACTTCTTTTTTCCAAAAGACTTTCTCTTGGAAGAAGTCCGTTCCATAGTAAGTACTAAGCCTTTAGAACCTTTCATAGAAAGCTCAACAGTAACCAGCAAGTTCATAAGCTTGGCCAGAGTATTCTAAAGTTTATGCACATGGTAGTTCATAATGAACTGCCCATACGCATCAGTCAAGGATTGCAGAATTATGTCATTCTGTAGATCCAGATCTAACTTCACTCCGAGCTTCTCAAGCTCTTCCAAATCCTTGATCATCATCAGACAATGATCTTGGATTGACTACCCATCACGCATTTTAGCCTTAAATAATTATTTAGTGATCTGATATTTGGCTACATGACTCTATTCACCAAACAACTATTGTAGGTGAGCCAACATTTAGTTGGCAGTCTTGATATCTTCATGTTGGCACTGAAGCTCATCAGACATCAAGCCCAATATGAAGTATCTAGTCTTGTTATCTTCATCCATCCATTTGTCAAGAGATGCTCTCTGTTCAATGGATGAACAGACTGGTAAGGTGGGTGGATCCTAATCCAATACATGAGTTAACTTCTCAAAACCCAAAATAATTTTAAAGTTCTAGAGCCAATCCTTGTAATTAGGTTCGATCAGTCTGTAGGTGTCCAGGATACGGGCTAGTGGGTTGGATGCAGACATTTTTCTATAGAGAGTCAAAGTTTCTAGATAGATTTTATAATTAAGACTTGAATAATTTGTTTAGGATTTTGATTTTTAAACAAATTAGCTCCCACTATTTTCTTGGATCCCTACACTTCCTCTGTAAAGATGCAAAAATCTTCATGATTAATGATTTTTACTGGGTGGTGCAGTCTCACCAACTGACTCATCACCTCACCTAATAGTTATTGATGATGGGTTAGCCAATGAGTGAACAACTCTTGTCCAATGATTCTCTAATTATGGTGCACCAAAGCTTGGTCTCTAATTCATGAATCTCACCATGCCCAAAATATTGATCCACTCCTTAGTTAAGTCAGACCCACCATTTGCATAGATTGGATTCCTAATTGGATCTCTCACCTTATCCAAAATATTAAGTCCAATCCATCCTCCAGCTCATAGCATCCAATGCCTAATAGACATGGTTGCATCTTTTTGATGCAACTGAACTACTATGACCGACTGAGAATAATCAACCTCGGGAAGGGCCTACACAACTACAATGGTGGAAGACCTTAGACTTAATCTTTTTTTAGGATGATTTGATTTAGGTCTCTTTAAACTTGACATGACATAGTCATAACCATTATGACTAACCTAGTGTTATTGCTTATCTCGGATCATTAGCTACCTCAGATCAAAACTAAGCTGACAAATATGGCTAGGTAAGTGAGACCGATGGAAGGGATATGCCACTAACTCGATAAGAATGCATTCGAGTCGAGTAGCTCCCAATTAAAAATCAGTCGGTCATATCTACCAAACTTATCTTAGACATCAAATTGTTGAGCTA
This sequence comes from Cocos nucifera, assembly GCA_006176705.1. Classification (NCBI taxonomy): domain Eukaryota; kingdom Viridiplantae; phylum Streptophyta; class Magnoliopsida; order Arecales; family Arecaceae; genus Cocos; species Cocos nucifera. The sequence goes on along the minus strand of QRFJ01000920.1, from coordinate 64,749 downwards.
GAACCAATCAGGTTAGCCTATAATCCAGACTCTAATCGCTGAGTCTAATTAGGTCTTAACTTGATCGATTACTCATGTGACTCGACCTTGACCCAGACTTAATTCTATTAGACCAATCAATTTAAGCACTCTTGATCCCATTTAACCGACTCTTGATTCGGTTTGATAAACTGCTAGACCTAATTGAGCTATCTAAGTCCGAACCCAATTTTATGAATATGTCTTAGATCTAAAAATTCTTAATTTTAGATCTAATTGATTTCATAATCTTAATTCTTAATTAAATTTAGGATTCATAAATAAAATATGTAAATAAAATCCTAGGGTTTCAGGATCTAGGGTTTTGCAGAAAATAAAGTTTTTTTATTTCTGATTAAGGACGAATGCACAGCACCCCTATGCATCATAAGAACACCTCATCGAATAAGAGGAGAGGGCATTTAAGCCCTACTTCATTCTTATGACCGACCGGCCAAGGGAAAAGCCTTAATCAAAAATATGATGAATCTACAAAACTAGTTAGATCTACATATATATGATATATATATAATTAATCTAACTTAATAACATGTCTTGCATACATCTCATGTATCATATCATGCATGTTTTCAGATCTAAATTATCTCATAAATATCTAAAAAATAAAATTTAAATTTGATCATATCAAATTAAATTTATTCAAGATAATTTTGTAGAACTATTCTACAACTAGTCTAAACATGCATCTATCATATCTCATATGAACAAAATTAAATAAATTTATTTTTTATTTTTTAGATTTTATTATAATATTTATAATATCAAGAAATAGTAAATAAATATATCTAAAATTATAATTAATCAAATTAAAACTATGATTATCCTAGAGTACACAGAATAATTCTATTCCTAGTCTAGTCATGCATCTCATACATCTTAGATCTACATTATTTAATTTTCTTAATTTTTGATTTTAGATCTAATTATATCTAATGTGACATCTGAAATCATCTATTTATTAGATTAAAATTATATTAAAATCAGATCTAAATAATTATGGAACCTGACTCTGATACTAGTTGAAGAAAAAATCTTATTTCCCGGGTCAGATTTGTTCAGATCTAATTTGATCAAGAGGAATATTTAAAAAAAAAATTTCTTAGATCTAAATTAGATCTAAGACTCTTCAAATCTAATTTCATTTATCTAAAAAAATAAAAATAAAATAAATTAAATTAAATCTAATTTAATTGTACGTTATTATGGGTAATCTTATTACCTTGTGATGATCCCGATGTTTGCCTGAGGTTCTGGATGTAACCATGCAAGCACCTGGCCTCTACCGATATCCACTTGGGCAGGATCTAGAGATCTTCTCCTTATCAATTTGTACTCCAAAGATCAGATCTGGATCTAATCTTCAAAGTCTTTAAATCATCTTTTGAAGATCGGGTGTTGTCTCTTGCAGCAGTGCTACCTTCTTCTTTCTTGTCGCCTTTCTCTTACTTGGATCACACCAAACTCGAGCCCAAAGCTTCTTGGGTGTGGAGATAAGAGAGAGGATTTGAAGGTGGCATGGAGAAGGAGGGGAAGAAGCCTTATGGCATGGGCAAAGGGTAGAGAATCTGAATCCTAGGGGCAAACAGGGTTTATATAGACCCTGCTGCACCATGCAGTGCCACATCATCCCGGCCAATCATGGCTCTTTGTGCAATCAGATCTAAATTTGATTGGTGGAATGATATCATTCGATCCAATCAGATTAGGGACCCTCACAAATCTCCTTAGGTGGCGCCAAGATTGGTCAAAAAAGACTCTTTGGCGCCACCTTAGTATGAAGCAACAAGCAATTGGAGTCCCTTCTGTATGGGACTCTAATCCTTATCCACTTTGGGTGCACACCTCCATACGTATATGCCCCTTATCTTTCTGCTATTTAGTAGGGGGACAAGGGTCAAAGCTCTCTCCTATGGGTGCATGACACATGGGCAGATGTCTAAGTATCAAAGATCAATGTTTCACCAAAGTCAAAAGACAAGATTTAGCAGGTGATAGAAAATGGTAGGTATTGTCTCAAATTTATCTCATAAATTATGATAATCTTTTTTTAATTTGGACAAGCTCCAGTCAGACCAAGTAAAGGTTTCTGAGTGAGCCCAAATATATTTGGCTCAGTCGAGACAGCTTTTAATGATTGTTGAAGAAGAATATCAGGCTCAATCATGTGCTAGCACGATTTTCTTGAATCTAATTGAATCTTATTCAAATTAATTGAACTGAATTAGTTCAATTGATGATATCTAAATCCAAACTCTTATTTGTATGATCCAGTTAGGTTCAATTTTGTATGATAATAGAATATGTCATGATCTCTATCATCGACATTATCGAAATAACTTTCGATGGATCAAAAATTTTTTGATTCATACAACTAGTATGATCATCCAAATCATTCTAATTGCTCTCAAAATTCACCAGTGACACCTAGTAGCATGTGGTGGCAACCCATCAGAACTGAAAATGAATCTCTTGGTGCAGTTTCCTGTGTGATTAAGTTCCTCCATCTTGAGCCTCGATCGGATTAGGATTAAAATGATCTCGTCAAACCCTAATTTTCGTCATATGAATTAATCATTCGATTCAAGTTCAATGTAAAAATTCTAATAGAAGCTCTTTCTATTATTTTACTCCGCCATGGCTATGGGCATATGGACTTGATTCTCATGATCATCATAGGGCTACTCCTCATTTATTGAGGTAGATAGATCTCCTATTGGTGCAATCTAATTTCTACAATGAATATGCTATAGTCAACATACACCTCAGGATTTCGATTGACTAGGAGAATAAATTATGGTGTAGTCAAACTATAACATACTCAAGGTGAACTATCGATGCACCTCAGGTCAAAGAACTAGACAGACATCTACAGCTTCGAGCCAGTCATTGATGAGAAGGTAGACTTCCTGATGATTGCTCGAGGTGATCACAATCAGTGCCCTCGTTCTCTAATGAGTACCTATACTCTCGTTCTAGTATCTTTACACCATAGACTCAAGACTCATCTATCCTAAAGAAGCGATTGTATATCAACTTTCTAGATCAATCACCATCCTCATGATGATGCTACGGTCAGGAGCATTTTATGAGTTAATAATAAAAATTCATGTCTTAAATTTTCAACTCCTGAAAATATGAACTATCATTACCATTAACTCAAGGGATGTATCACAGATACTTTCAAATACATAGTATGATAGAAAATAATCCAGGGGTCTCTATTCCCACCAATCAGATTTAGATCTGATTTCACAAAGGGTTGTGATTGGTTGGGAAGAAGAGGAGTTGGATCACAGCTAGTCTATAAATAAGACCCTGTATCTAACTCAGATTGTATGAGATAGAGAGATATGATGAGATCATAGTTTCTCCATGCCCCAAGGCTGCCTCTCCCCTCCTTCTCCATGCCATAGTCTCTTCTCCCCTTGCTCTCCACATCTAAAAGGAGTTTTGGACCTTGGTTGGTGCGATTCAGATCAAAGAAAGGCGATCAAAAGCAAGAAGGCTGCGCTGCTGCAAAGGACGACTGCTCATCTTCAAAAGAGTTTTGAAGATCCTCCAGATCAGATCCAGATCTGATTTTTGGAGGTGTGATAGAGAAGAAGAGGATCTCTAGATCCAACCTGAGTGGATACCGGTAGAGGCCAGGCGCTTGCGTGGCTAAGATCCAGAACCTTCCGCTGCAATCAGGATCATCTACAGGGTAATAGGATTACCCAAATCAGGTAAATTAAATTTGATTTAATTTATCTTTTTAATTTTATTTTATTAAAATAATAAGAATCAGATCTTGAAACATATCAAGATCTGATTGGGATCAAGAGAAAAAATTTTTGAAATATATCTCTTGATCTGATCAGATCTGAACGAACCTGGACCGGGAAATCAGGATTTCCCTTCAACTGGTATCAGAGCCATGGTTCTAAAATTGTTTAGATCTAATTTTAAATTTATTTTAATTAGAAAATAATTGATTTCAGATGTCACATGAGATGTGATCAGATCTGAAATCAGAAAAAATTAAAATTAAATGATTTGGATCTAAGATTAGAAGATATGCATGACTAGTTCTAGAATAGAATAGTTCTATAGAATAGTTCTTGCATATTTTTGATTTAATCTGATTAAATCATATTTTAGATCTTTTATTTACTATTTTCTGATATTATAAGTGTTATAATAACATCTAAAAAATAGCAAATAAAAATTATTTAATTTTTGAATATCATATGAGATATGATTGATGCATGTCTAGACTAGTTGTAGAATAGTTCTACATAATTGTCTAGATTAGAATTTATTTTGATTAGATCAATTTAAATCTAATTTTTTAGATTATTATGAGATAATTTAGATCTGAAAACATGCATGATTATGATACATGAGATGTATGCAAAATATGCCATGATTAGATCTACTTTGTATATGAGATATATGATATAGATCTGATACTATTTTGTAGTATTGAATGTTCCTGATTAAGGCGTTCCTCTTGGCCGTCCGGTCATAAGAACGAAGAAGGGTTTAAAGGCCCTCTCTTCCCATTCGATGGGGTGTTCTTATGATGTGTAGGGGTGCTGCGTGTTCGTCCTTAATCAGAAACCCAAAACTTACTTTCTGCAAAACCCTAGATCCTGAAACCCTAGGATTTATTGTGCATATTTTGTTTATGAACCCTACTTAATTAAGAATTAAGTTTATGGAATATTAATTAGGTCTAAAATTGAGAATTTCAGATCTAAGACATATTCATAATACTGGGTTCGGGCTTGGGTAGCTCAATTAGGTCTAAGCGGTTGATCAAACCGAATCAAGAGTTGGTTAGATGGGATCAACAATGCTTAAATTGACCAGCCTAATAGGATTAAGTCTGGGTCAAGATCGAGTCACGATCAAGCAAGACCTAATTAGGCTCAGAGGTTAGAGTCTGGATTGTAGGCTAACCCAATTGGTTCTGACTCAACAATTTGGTGTCTAAGGTAAGTTTGGCACATAGACGACCGACTGGTTTTTAATTGGAAGCTACTCGACCTGAATGCGTTCTTGTACGAGTTAATGGCATATTCCTTCCACCGGTCTCACTTACCTGGCCATATCTGTTGACACAGTTCTGATCTGAGGTGGTCAATAATCCGAGCTAACCCATGCCACTAGGTTAGTCATAATTGTTATGACTAAGCCAAGTCTAGTTTAATGAGACCTGAATCAATTCTCCCTAAGAAAAGATTAAGTCTGAGGTCTTCCACCATTGTAGATGTGCGGGCCCTTCCCGGGGTTGATTGTTCTCGGCTGGATACAGTGGCTCAGTTGCACCGGGAAGATGCAACCATGTCTATTAGGCATTGGATGCTATGGGCTGGAGGATGAGTTGGGCTCAATATTTCGGATACGGTGAGAGACTCAATTAGGAACCCAGTCTATGCAAATGGTGGGTCTGACTTAACTAAGGAGTGGATCAATATTCCGGATACGGTGAGATTCATGAATTAGAGACCAAGTTTGGGTGCACCATGATTAGAGAATCATTGAACAAGAGTTGTTCACTCATTGGCTAACCCATCACCAATAACTGTTAGGTGAGGTGATGAGTCAGTTGGTGAGACCGCACCACCCACTAGAAATCATTAATCGTGGAGATTTTCGCATCTCTACAGAGGGAGTGTAGGGATCCGAGAAAATAGTGGGAGCTAATTTGTTTAAAAATAAAATCCCTAAACAAATTGGTCAAGTCAAAATTACAGTATCTAACTAGAATCTTTGACTCTCTACAGGAAAATGTCTGCGTCCAACCCATTGGCACGTATCCTGGACACACATAGACTGACTGGACCCAATTATAAAGATTGGCTCAGGAACTACAAAATTGTTTTGGGTTCAGAGAAGTTAACCCATGTTTTGGACCAGGACCCTCCCACCTTACCAGCCCGTCCATCTGTTGAACAGAGAGCGTCTCTGGAAAAATGGATTGACGAAGATAATAAGGCCAGATATTACATGTTGGGCTCGATGTCTGATGAGCTCCAGCGCCAACATGAAGATATCGGGACTGCTCGCCAAATGTTGGCTCACCTGCAGGAGATGTTTGGTGAACAGAGTCGCGCAGCCAAATATCAAGTCACGAAAATGACTTTTTAAGGCTAAGATGCGTGATGGGCAGTCAGTCCAAGATCACTGTCTGACAATGATCAAGGACATGGAAGAGCTTGAGAAGCTCGGTGTGAAGTTGGACTTGGACCTGCAGAACGATATTATTCTGCAATCCTTGACTGATGCATATGGGCAATTCATCATGAATTACCACATGCATAAACTTCAAAATTCCTTGGCCGAGTTGAATGAATATGCTGGTTACCGCTGAGCTTTCTATGAAAGGTTCTAAAGGCTCAGTTCTTGCTATGGAACGGACTTCTTCCAAAAGAAAGTCTTATGGAAAGAAAAAGAAGTCTGTGAAAAAGCAAAAGGTGGAAGGATCAAAGAAGAAGAAGGCAGAACCGAAGAAAAAAAGGCCGATGGCAAAGGAAAGTGTTTCCATTGCAACAGCGACGGCCATTGGAAGCGGAACTGCCCTACTTACCTGGCCACCCTGAAGAACAAGAAGGAAGGTCCTTCTGGAGGTATGCTCGTTATTGAGTCTAACCTTACGGTTCTTCTGCATCCAGTTGGGTGCTTGACTCTGGTTCTAGTGCTCATCTGTGCACTTCTATGCAGGGTCTTGAGGATAGCAGGAGGCTGAGGGATGGAGACATGATCCTACGCATCGGTAATGGAGCAAGAGTTGCTGCAGTAGCCGTGGGAACATACCCTCTTCGATTACCATCTGGTTTAGACTTAGTTTTGAAAAGACTGTTATTATGTGCCTGCAGCTAGCAGGAATTTGATTTCTGTTTCATGCTTAGCACAAGAAGGTTATGTGATCACCTTCTTTAAGGACCATTGTAACATTCTTTATGAAAGAAATAAAATTGCAAATGGTTTCCTTATTAATGGTCTTTATCAGCTTGCATATTGATGTACCTGTTCTTAACTATCGAGCAAAACGTGAATGCCAAACGACCTAGGGATAGTCCAAACGACAGATATCTATGGCACCTGAGATTAGGTCATATAGCAGAAGATAGGATCAACAAATTGGAGAAAAATGGGCTATTGAGTCCATTGACTTTTGAGTCATATCCAACTTGTGAATCTTGTCTTCAAGGCAAAATGACTAAACTCCCTTTTGTTGGACATGGGGAGAGGGCCACAGATCTCCTTGCCCTAGTACATACTGATGTGTGCGGCCCATTTGATGTGCCGGCTAGAGGCAATTTTGTCTACTTCATTACCTTTACCGATGATCTGTCTAGGTATGGGTATGTGTATCTTATGAGACACAAGTCTGAAGCCTTTTGAAAAGTTCAAAGAATTCAGACATGAAGTAGAAAAACAAACTGGAAAACCCATTAAGGTTCTTCGATCAGATCGAGGAGGTGAATACCTTAGCCGGGAATTCCTAGACTATCTTAAGGAAAATGGCATAGTCTCTCAATGGACTCCACCAGGAACACCTCAACTCAACGGGGTTTCAGAACGGAGAAATCGGACTCTATTGGATATGGTTCGATCCATGATGAGCTTCACAGACCTCCCTGATTTTCTTTGGGGACACTTCATTATTAACTTCAATCTATCTTACTGAATAGGGTTCCCTCTAAAACCGTTCCTACCACACCGTATGAGATATGGCACGGTAAGAAACCAAGTCTGAGTCATCTCAGAATTTGGGGTTGTCCGGCTCATGTCAAAAGACAACAAGCGGACAAGTTAGAGTTTAGGTCCTTTAGAGCTCGATTCATAGGATATCCTAAAGAGTCATTAGGATACTATTTCTACATTCCAGAAGACCACAATGTGATTGTGAGTCGACATGCCATATTTCTTGAAAAATAGTTTATTCAAGATAGCGGCATTGGAAAGCAGATTAAGCTTGATGAGAAAGTCTCACAAGCAGAACGAGCTAAGGACCAAGTGGAACCAAATCAGGTTGAGCCAATAAGAACACTACCTCCTCCACCTCGTAGATCGGAAAGAGTTTCCCGTCCCCCTGAAAGATACTTAGGTATTATTTCAGAGGATGTAGAGGAAATGTTCCTCATAGGTAATGGTGCTCATGGTGATGATCCCAAAACCTACAACGAGGCGATATCAGATATCGACTCCGAGAAATGGCTTGAGGCAATGCAAGTCAGAAATTGACTCGATGCACTCAAACCAAGTCTGGACCTTGGTAGATCCACCAGAAGGTATAGTACCTATTGGGTGTAAATGGATCTTCAAGAGAAAGATTGGTGCAGATGGGAATGTGGAGACATTCAAGGCTAGACTGGTGGCAAAAGGTTATAGTCAACGCGAAGGCATTGACTATCAGGATACCTTTTCCCCAGTAGCTATGCTAAAATCCATCCGCACATTGCTTGCTGTTGCAGCCTATTTCGATTATGAAATATGGCAAATGGACGTGAAAACGGCATTCCTAAATGGATATCTTGAGGAAGATATCTATATGGAACAGCCGCTAGGTTTCACATCCAGTGATACTGATCACAAGGTTTGCAAGCTGCAAAGGTCCATATATGGACTTAAGCAAGCATCTCGGAGCTGGAACACTCGTTTCAATGATGTGATCAAAAAGTTTGGTTTCATCAAAAATGAAGAGGAACCATGTGTTTTCAAAAGGGTCAGTGGGAGCGCTGTTGTCTTCCTCGTATTGTACGTGGATGACATCCTCCTTATTGGGAATGATATTCCCATGTTGACATCAGTCAAGATGTGGTTGTCCAAGGAATTCTCCATGAAAGACCTAGGTGAAGCATCCTTTATTCTAGGAATTAAGGTCTATAGGGATAGACCGAATAGGATGCTAGGACTTTCACAGAAGATGTACATAGAGGAAGTACTAAAGAGGTTTAGTATGGAAAACTCTAAGAGGGGATTAATACCCTTCAGACATGGTATTCATCTTTCCAAGAAGATGTGCCCCAGCACACCTGAGGAAATAGAACGCATGAGCAAGATCCCTTATGCTTCTGCAATAGGGAGCCTCATGTATGCCATGCTATGTACACGACCTGATATAGCCCATGCTGTGAGTGTCACAAGCAGATATCAGTCAAATCCAGGTGAAGAACACTGGACTTCTGTGAAATGTATCCTTAAGTACTTGAGAAGAACTAAGGATATGATGTTGGTCTTTGGTAATGGAGAACTCCAAGTCCAGGGATACACAGACTCGGACTTCATGTCCGATATAGATGATCGAAAGTCGACATCTGGGAGTCTGTTTGTGTGCAATGGTGGAGCTGTCAGCTGGAAGAGTTCCAAGCAAACTGGTGATAGCAGATTCCACCATGGAAGCAGAATATATCGCTGCATCAGAGGCTGCAAAGGAAGCATTCTGGTACAAGAAGTTTGCTGCAGAAATTGGAGTAATGCCATCAGATGCCATTCCTCTATACTGCGACAACAATGGCGCCATAGCCCTTGCTAAGGAGCCGAGGTCTCACCAGAAATCCAAGCACATTGAGCGGCGATACCACCTCATCCGCGATTACCTTGAGAAAGGTTACGTTGAGGTCAAGAGAGTCAACTCCGCAGATAATGTGGCAGACCCACTTACAAAGCCGTTGGGCCAGCAGAAGATCGAAGCCCACCTTGAGAAGATGGGACTTAGACTTGTAGCCAATTGGCTTTAGGACAAGTGGGAGATTGTTAGATATATGTGCCCTAGAAGCCAGAATTGGCTGACACTTGTAATACACTTCTAGGGGCAAAATTATAATTTTGACTATAATTAATAAAATGGGTTATTTTCTATCACATATGTGTATTTAGTGTCTGTGATACATCCTTTGAGTTAATGGTAATGATAATTCATATTTTCAAGAGTTGAAAATTTAAGACATGAATAATCATTATTAACTCATAAACAGCTCCCGACCATAGGATCATCACGAGGATGGTGATTGATCCGGAAGGTTGGTGTACAATCGCTTCTCTTTAGTAGATGAGTCTTGAGTCTACGGTGTGGAGACACCGGAGCGAGAGTACAGGTACTCGTTAGAGAACGAGGGCACTGAGCGTGACCACCTCGAGTAGTCATTAGGGAGTCTACCTTCTCGTCAATGACTGACTCGATGCTGCAGTAGTGTGTCTGGTTCTTTGACCTGAGATGCATCGGCAGTTCACCTTGAGGGTGTTATAGTTTGACTACACCATTACTCGGTCTCCTAGCCATATGGAACCCTGAGGTGTATGTTGGCTATGACATGTTCATTGTAGGAACTGGATTGCATCAAGATGGAATCTATCTACCTCGGTGGTAGAGGAGCAGCCCTATGATGATCATGAGAATCAAGTCCAGAAATCCCATGGCCATGGTAGAGTGAAATAATAGAAAGAGTTTCTATTTAGATTTTCACATTGGACTCGAATCGAATGATTACATCATATGACAGAGACTAGGGTTTGACGAGTTCACCTTAACCCTAATCTGATCGGGGCTCAAGATAGAAGAACTGAATCACACAGGTAGCTGCACCAAGAGGTTCGCATTCAGCTCTGATGGGTTGCCACCATATACTGCTAGGTGTCACTGGTGGATTTTGGGAGCAATTAGAATGATTTAGATGATCGATCATTCTAGCTGTTCGAATCAGAAGAGTTCTGATCCATCGAAAGGAGTTTCGATGATGTCGATGATAGAGATCATGACATATCCCATTACCATACAGAACTGAACCTAACTGGGTCACACAAACAAGGGTTTGAATCTGGTGATCATCAATTGAACTGATCTAGTTCAATTGATCTGAATGAGATTCAATTAGGTTCAAGGAAATCGTGCTAGCACTCGATTGAACCTAACGTTCTTCTTTTACTATCATAAATAAGTTGTCCTGACTGAGCCAAAGGAGTTTGTGCTCAATCAGAGGCCTTCATATGGTCTGACTGGAGGTTGTCCAAGTCAGAAAAGGTTGTCTTATTTGTAAGACATTACCTGCCATTTTTGGTCACCTGCCATTTCTTGTTCTTTGACTTTGGTCAAAAGTCTACCTTTGACTGGTCAAACGTTGACCATTGACACTTTGACTTTTGACCACATGTCATGCACCTATTGGAGAGCTGGTGGGGGCCTGTCCCCCTGCCAGAACCTGGCAAGGAGAAGGGCGCACGCCACCCTAGGCGTGAGCCCAAGTAGGAGGCGCCTAGGAGTCCTTGTTGGACAAGGACTCCATCCTCCTTTTTGGATTCCAATTAGAGTTCTACTAAGAATCCAACTTTGACTGGTCTTAGGCACCCTCTAAGGAGGAATCCAGGGGTCTCTATTCCCACCAATCAGATTTAGATCTGATTTCACAAAGGGTTGTGATTGGTTGGGAAGGAAGAGGAGTTGGATCACAAGCTTAGTCTATAAATAAGACCCTGCGCCCAACTCAATTCTATGAATGAAGATATGATGAAGATCATAGTTTCCCACGCCCCAAGGCTGCCTCTCCCCTCCTTCTCCATGCCATAGTCTCTTCTCCCCTTGCTCTCCACGTCCAAAAGGAGTTTTGGACCTTAGGTTGGTGCGATTCAGATCAAAGAAAGGCGATCAAAAGCAAGAAGGCTGCGCTGCTGCAAAAGGACGACTGCAGATCTTCAAAAGAGTTTTGAAGATCCTCCAGATCAGATCCAGATCTGATTTTTGGAGGTGTGATAGAGAAGAAGAGGATCTCCAGATCCAACCCGAGTGGATACCGGTAGAGGCCAGGCGCTTGCGTGGCTAAGATCCAGAACCTTCCGCTGCAAACAGGATCATCAACAGGGTAATAGGATTACCCAAATCAGGTAAATTAAATTTGATTTAATTTATCTTTTTTATTTTATTTATTATTAAAATAATAAGAATCAGATCTGAAACATATCAAGATCTGATTGGGATCAAGAGAAAAAATTTTTGAAATATATCTCTTGATCTGATCAGATCTGAACGAACCTGGACCGGGAAATCAGGATTTCCCTTCAGTTGAGAGGCACAAGACTAGTTATGCCATCTTCGATGCCAGAATGCAGGATGGAGACTCTGTCACTGATCATGTACTGTACATAATCGAGCTGATAGAGTGCTTGAGCAAACATGACTTTTTCTTGCATGAACAACTTGGAAAAGATGGAATACTGAACTCACTGCCAAAGTTCTATCTCCCTTTCCTTACTCATTACAAAATGACAAAGCCTGAAGTAAACTACCATAGCTTACTAGGGTTACTTCAAAACATTGAGAAGGATCACCAGCTCCATAAAGAGTTGGTGAACTTAGTGGAAGGTTCGTCTTCTAGTTCTCGACCCTTTAGGAAAGAAAAGAAGAACAAGAAGAAGAAAACAAAGAAGATGCAAGTTCAGGCTAGGATATTTGTGCAAGGCTAGACCAGGAAGATCAAGTCTTATAAGAGTCATGCTGAATGCTTCTTTTGCAAGAAGCGGAGGCATTGAAGGAGGAACTATCCTCAGTATATTGCCTTCCTAGACCCAAACAGGTAGAGAAAGAAGCAAGCTGTTGCTGGGCAAGGTATTTATATGATAACTCCTTACAATTTCTCTATTTGTGATATTACTGACTGGGTATTGGATATTGATAGCTCTTACCATATTTGCAATTCATTGCAAGGGTTGCAGGTCAGTAGAAGATTCGAGTAAGGTTAGAGATTCCTGAACATTGGAGATGGAAGACTAGTTCCAGTTCTAGCTTTAGGAATTTTGAAACTTGTATTTGAATCTCATACCATTATTCTTAGTGACTGTCATTTTTGTCCTAGTTTCTTTTTAAATATCATTTCTGTAGGTCTTTTGGCCATGAACAATTATGAAATTTCAGTAAAGAAATAAGTTTGTAATGTCATTGTGAATGGTGTTACTGCTTTCTATGGATAATTGAATAATGATGTATATATGTTATCACAATCTATTAATATAGTCTATTCTACTGGCAAGCATCCTAGATTAGATAGTGTATCAGATATCTACTTATGGCACTATAGGCTAGATCATATAAATAAAAATAGTTTGACTCAAGAGAAAATCCTCGAAGTCAATAATTATGAATCACTTCTAACCTGTGAGTCCTATTTTCTTGG
>QRFJ01000920.1:32425-50556 GCA_006176705.1 Cocos nucifera | reverse complement strand
TTCTTCTTTAGCTATACCTTTTTCTTCTTTCCTCCTTCCATCTTCTGCTTTTTCACAGACTTTTTCTTCTTTTTGAAAGACTTTTTCTAGGAAGAAGTCCATTCTATAGCAAGTACTGAGCCTTTAGAACCTTTCATGGAAAGCTCAGTGGCAACCAACATGTTCATAAGTTTGGCCAAGGAGTTTTGAAGTTTATGCATATGGTAGTTCATGATGAACTGCCCAAATGCATCAGTCAAGGATTATAGAATTATATCATTTTATAGATCCAAATCTAACCTCACTCCGAGCTTCTCAAGCTCTTTCAAGTCCTTGATCATCATTAGACAATGATCTTGGACTGATTGCCCATCGCGCATCTTGACCTTGAACAGTCATTTAGTGACTTGATACTTGGCTGCGCGACTCTATTCACCAAATATCTCCTATAGATGAGCCAACATTTGGCGAGCAGTTCTAATATCTTCATGTTAGTGCTGAAGCTCATCAGACATCGAGCCCAATATATAGTATCTGGCCTTATTATCTTCGTCAGTCCGCTTATCCAGAGACACTCTCTATTCAGCGGATGGATGAGCTAGTAAGGTGGGAGGGTCTTGGTCTAATACATGAGTTAACTTCTCAGAACCCAAAATGATTTTGAAACTTTGGAGCCAATCCTTGTAATTTAGTTTGGTCAGTCTATGGGTGTCCAGGATTCGTGCTAGTGGGTTGGATGCAGACATCTTTCGATAGAGAGTCAAAGTTTCTAGTTAGATATTGTAATTAAGACTTAACCAATTTATTTAGAAATTTTATTTTTAAGCAAATTAGCTTCCACTATTTTCTTGGATCTCTATACTCTCTCTATAGAGATGCAAAAATCTCCATGATTACTGATTTTTAGTGGATGGTGCGGTCCCACCGACTTACTCATCACCTCACCTAATAGTTATTGGTGATGGGTTAGCCAATGGGTGAACAACTCTTGTTCAATGATTCTCTAATCATGATGCACCCAAACTTAATCTCTAATTCATGAATCTCACCGTGTTCCAGAATATTGATCCACTCCTTAGTTAAGTCAGACCCACCATTTGCATAGATTGGATTCCTAATTGAGTCTCTCACCGTATCCAAAATATTGAGCCCAATTCATCCTCCAGCCCTATAGCATCCAATGCCTAATAGACATGGTTGTGTCTTTTCGGTGCAACTGAGCCACTGTAACCAGTCGAGAACAATCAACCCCGGGAAAGGGCCCGCACATCTACAATGGTGGAAGACCTTAGACTTAATCTTTTCTTAGGGAGATTTGATTTAGGTCTCATTAAACTAGACTTGACATAGTCATAACTATTATGACTAACCTAGTGGCATGGGTTAGCTCGGATTATTGACCACCTCAGATCAGAACTGAGTCAACAAACATGGCTAGGTAAGTGAGACTCGGTGGAAGGGATATGCCATTAACTCGATAAGAATGCATTCGAGTCGAGTAGCTCCCAATTAAAAACCAGTCGATCGTATCTGCCAAGACTTACCTTAGACACCAAATTGTTGAGACAGAACCAATCGAATTAGCCTACAATCCAGACTCTAACCACTGAGCCTAATTAGGTCTTAGCTTGATCGATCACTCACGTGACTCGATCTTGACCCAGACTTAATCCTATTAGGCTGGTCAATTTAAGCATTGTTGATCCCATCTAACCAACTCTTGATTCGGTTTGATCAACCGCTAGACCTAATTGAGCTACCCAAGCCCTAAACCCAGATTTATGAATATGTCTTAGATCTAAAATTCTCAATTTTAGACCTAATTGATATTTCATAAACTTAATTCTTAATTAAGTTAGGGTTCTTAAACAAAATATGTAAATAAGATCCTAGGGTTTCAGGATCTAGGATTTTGCAGAAAGTAAGTTTTTAATTTTTGATTAAGGACGAACGTGCAGCACCCCTACACATCATAAGAACACCCCATCGAATGAGAAGAGAGGGTCTTTAAGCCCTACTTTATTCTTATGATCGGACGGCCAAGGTGAATGCCTTAATCAAAAAAATAACTAATCTACAAAAACTAATTAGATCTAAGCATATATCTCATATAAATAATTAGATCTAATTAAAATATGTTTTGTATATATTACACATATCATGCATGCATGTTTTTTTTAAATCTAAATTATCTCATAATCATCTAAAAAATTAAATTTAAATTTGATCTTATCAAATAGAATTTAATCTAGACCTATTTGCAGAACTATTCTACAACTAGTCTAAACATGCAACTATCATATCTCATATGAACAAATTAATTTTAATTTATTTTTTATTTTTAGATCTGATTATAATATTTATAATATCAAAAAATAAAAAATAAATAGATCTAAAAATTACTTTTAATCAAATAAAAATTATGATCAAACTAGACTATACATAGAATAATTCTATTCCTAATCTAGTTATGTATCTCATACATATTAGATCTAAATTAATTTATTTTAATTTTTTTAATTTTTTGATTTTAGATCTAATCACATCTTATGTGATATCTAAAATTACTAATTTATCATATTAAAATTAGATCTAAACAAATACTATAGGGACCTGCTCTGATACCAGTTGAAGAAAAATCCTGATTTTCCAGGTTAGGTTCGTTCGGATCTGATTGGATCGAGAGGCATATTTCAAAAATTATTCTCTCAGATCTAGATTAGATCTGATACTTTTTAGATCTAATACTAGTATTTGATAAATAAGAAAAATTAAATTAAATTAAAACTAAATTAATTTTATCTTGATCCTAGGTAATCTAATTACCCGTTGATGATCCTGTGGAAGCTCTGAGGTTCTGGATCTAGCCATGCAAGTGCCTGGCCTCTACTGGTATCCACTTAGGTTGGATCTGGAGATCTTCTCCTTCTCTTTTTTTCTCTAAAAATTAGATCTGGATCTAATTTGGAGGATCTCCAAAATACCTTCTGAAGATCACCCGTCGTCTCTACAGCAGTGCTGCCTTCTTCCTTTTTTGTCAGCCTTTTCTTGCTTGACTCACACTAATCTGAAGAACCCAACTTTCTTGGGCATGGGGAGGAGAGTGAGGGCTAGATGTTGGCATGGAGAAGGGAGAGGGGAAGCCTTGGGGCATGGCTAGGAGAGAAGTCTTGTAAAAGTGGGCACAGATAGGGTCTATTTATAGACTCTGCTGCGCCATGTAGCGCTGCATCACCCCGGCCAATCACGTTGCTTCATTCAATCAGATCTAAATCTGATTGGTGGGATAAGAGACCCATAGATTCATCCTAAGGTGCTGCCTAAGACTGGTCAAAGTCTATAGGTGATGGTCACATAGTTTGAATCCAACAAGCAACCTGAAGTCCCATCCGTATGGGACTCCAGCATCCCTATCCATGGGCGCACGCCATCCTAGGCATGCGCCGCCTTTCTTTCCAATTTCCAGAGAGGAGACAAGCCCCTATCTGCTCTTCAATAAGTGCGTGGCACATGGGCAGATGTCCAAGGGTCAAAGGTCAACGTTTGACTAAGTCAAAGTACAAGAATTAGCAGATAATGGAAAATGGTAGGTGTTGTCTCAAATTTATCTCATAAATTAAGACAATCCTTTTCTAACTTGGACAAGCTCCAGTCAGACTAGGTAAAGGTACCTGAGTGAGCACAAACTCATTTGGCTCAATCGAGATAACTTTTATGATAAGAAAAAGGAGAACATTAGGCTCAATCGTGTGCTAGCACGATTTTCTTGAACCTAATTGAATCTTATTCAAATCAATTGAACTAGGTTAGTCCAATTGATGATATCTAGATCCAAACCCTTATTTGTGTGACCCAGTTAGGTTCAGTTCTATATGGTAATGGGATATGTCATGATCTCCATCATCGACATCATCGAAACTCCTTTCGATGGATCAGAACTCTTCTGATTCAGACAACTAGAATGATTGATCATCTAAATCATTCTAATTGCTCCCAAAATCCACCAGTGACACCTAGCAGCATATGGTGGCAACCCATCAAAACTAAAAATGAACCTCTCGGTGCAGCTACTTGTGTGATTAAGTTCTTCTATCTTGAGCCCGATCAGATTAGGGTTAAGGTGAACTCGTCAAACCCTAATTTCTATCATATGATTTAATCATTCGATTCAAGTCCGATGTGAAAATCTTAATAGAAACTCTTTCTATTATTTCACACTCTCTGCCATGGCCATGGGCTTATGGACTTGATTCTCATGATCATCATAGGGCTGCTCCTCATCCACCGAGGTAGATAGATTCCATCTTGGTGCAATCCAATTCCTACAATGAACATGCTATAGCCAACATACACCTCAAGGTTTCGAATGGCTAGGAGATCGAGTCATGGTGTAGTCAAACTATAACACCCTCAAGGTGAACTACCGATGCACCTCAGGTCAAAGAACCAGACACACCACTGTAGCATCGAGTCAGTCATCGATGAGAAGGTAGACTTCCTTATGACTACTCGAGGTGGTCACGCTCAGTGCCCTCATTCTCTAACGAGTATCTATACTCTCGCTCCGGTGTCTCTACACCGTAGACTCAAGACTCATCTACTACAAAGAAGCGATTGTACACTAACCTTCTGGATCAATCACCATCCTCATGATGATCCTACGGTCAGGAGCATTTTATGAGTTAATAAATAAAAATTCATGTCTTAAATTTTCAACACTTGAAAATATGAATTATCATTACCATTAACTCAAGGAATGTATCATAGACACTAAATACACTTATATGATAGAAAATAATTTATTTTATTATTTATAGTCAAAATTATAATTTTGCCATTAGAAGTGTATTACACGTGTCAGCCAATTCTGGCTTCTAGGGCACACATATCTAACAGAAGCATCTGATCAGGTGACCCTCAATTCTCTTGAATAGGTCAACTTGTGATCCTAGTCCAATTTATCTATGAATGGATTTAATTTCTATACTTAATCTAACTTGGACTTATTTCAGTCAGATGAAAATAAATCCATTCAAAATATAAGAATGAGTCAAATCAAATTTAACTTGGTTGTGATAAATCAGAAAGATTTTGGAAGAAGAAAATCAGGCTCAATCGTGTGCTAGCATGATTATCTTGAACCTAATTGGATCTAATCCAAATCAATCAAACTGGGTTAGCTTAATTTATGACATTCAGACCCAAATCCTTATTTGTGTGACCCAGTTAGGTTTAATTTTGTATGGTAATGAGATATATCATGATCTCCATCATTGACATCATCGAAACACCTTTCGATGGACCAAAACTTTTCTGATTCATACAATTAGAATCATTGATCATCAAAATTATTTTAATTGCTCTCAAAATTCATCAGTGACATCTAGCAGTATATGGTGGCAACCTATCAGAACTAAAAGTGAATCTCTCGATATAGTTACCCATGTGATTGGGTTCTTCTATCTTGAGCTCCAACACGATTAGGATTAAGGTGAACTCGTCAAACCTAACGTCCGTCATATGAATTAATCATTCGATTCGAGTCCAATGTGAAAACTTAATAGAAACTCTTTCTATCATCTTGACTCTACCATGGCCATGGGCTTAAGTACTCAATCTCATGCTTATCATAGGACTACTCCTCATCTATCGAGGTAGATAGATCCTCTTATTAGTGCAATCCAATTCCTACAGTGAACATGCTATAGCCAACATACATCTTAGAATTTTGAATGGCTCGAAGACTAAGTTATGGTGTAGTCAAACTATAACACCCTCAAGGTGAACTATCGATGCACCTTAGTTCAAAGAACCATATACTACTACAGCATCGAGTCAGTCATCGACGAGAAGGTAGACTTTCTTATGACTACTCGAGGTGGTCACGCTCGGTGCCCTCATTCTCTAACAAGTATCTGTACTCTCGCTCTAGTGTCTCCATACCATAGACTCAAGATACATTAATCCTAAGAAAGTGATCATACACTAACCTTTCGAATCGATCACCATCCTCATGATGATCCTATGGTTGGAAGCATTTTATGAGTTAATTATGAAAATTCATGTCTTAATTTTTCAACTTTTGAAAATATAAATTATCATTATCATTAACTCAAAGGATGTATCACAGACACTTTTAAATACACACCATGATAAAAAAAATAATTTATTTATTAATTTGTAATCATAATTATAGAATTATCATTGGATGTGTATTATAAGTGATAACCAAACTAACTTTGGGGGCACACATCTAACTAACTTCCACTTGACCTAAAGCCAATTTGCTACAAATCTAAGTCCCATCTTCTCAAGGTAGGCTTTGATCTTCTGTGGGCTCAATGGCTTTGTCAAAGGATTAGCCGCATTATTTGCAGCACTGACTCTCATGACCTCGAAGTATTCCTTTTTGAAGTAATCATGGATAAGGTGGTATTTGTAGGAACCAGATTTAGGGTTTCACGGGTAGATCTTGAAACTTTTTCAAGATCATACAATGAAAGAATTAAATAAATTAAATATTGATTTAAATAAATATATAAATATCTAAATTTTAGATCTATTACATGATAAAGGCATGATATTAAATCAAAAATTAAAATCAAAATAAGAAAAAAAAGGTTGATCAAATCAACCTAGATCTACACGACATCAAATGCAGGTATGAAGTTAATAGATTAGACCTATTATCTGAGCAAGTTAGATATTCTAACTTACTGATCTAGGATTGAGGATGAAGTTATGAGCTGCACATGCATCCAACCTCTAGCAGTCATCCATATGAGCCCATGAACACGATCAGAGATCCTAATGCAGGAAATCAGCATAGTATGCTAGCACTATACTAATCTCTCTTCGACGGTCGATCCGATGCTTTCTTCTTCAAAACTTGGATACTTCAAAATACCAAAAGAAAAAATAAAGATTTGTGATTCTATGACACCTCTCAAAAGCTCACAAAAAGAGAGGAAGAGATCTGGAACAAAAACCCTAGAAGAAGACCCACTTCTTCTTCTTTATTCTTTTTCTAGACATCCTGATTTATGTTTTCAATATCTCCATGACCCAGATGAATTTATCTCTGATTTTTTTACAATAAAGAGGCCTCTCAAATTTATATAGTTTACAAAAATTTCAGCCAAAAATTCTTTTTAAATAAAGAGATATATAGAGTCCAAATTAGATCAAAAAGCTAGACTAGGAAGGACCAAATAAGGGAAGTTGTTGGGGCACCCAACTCTTTGGCACCACCACCTTTTTCTCTCCCATGGACCAGCAAGGGGGGCACACAAAAAAATGTCCTCTTTTACCATAAAAATCAAAGAAAATAAGGAAGGATGGGTCGGCACACTTATCGGATGTGTTTTGGTTGATAAGGATTCTATCTCACAGAATCCTTAAGC
This sequence comes from Cocos nucifera, assembly GCA_006176705.1. Lineage (NCBI taxonomy): Eukaryota > Viridiplantae > Streptophyta > Magnoliopsida > Arecales > Arecaceae > Cocos > Cocos nucifera. Next base: position 43,174 of record QRFJ01000920.1, on the reverse strand, counting down.
AAAACTAATTCCCCTTTTGACTTGGTCTTCCAACAAAATTTCATATGAGAAAAAGGAAGAGAGAATGGAGGCATGAGAAAGCTTGGGCATGGAGATTATTCACATAAAAATACAAAGAGAAAAGGATGGGGTGTGACGATTAGGTGGCGCAAGGAATAGGGAGTCCTAGTCACACTAGGACTCCGATTTTGACTTGGACAAACAAGGTCTTTTAACCAAATAAAAATATGAGTAAACCAATCAAATTAAATAAGGACCTAATTCATTTAAAAACTTAATTAAATTAGATTTAATTTTAATTTAATTTTTTAATCAAATTAAAAAATTGTATTGACCCGAGTCCTAGTTAGACTAGGACTAGTTCTTTTTGCACTTGACTTATCCAATAAGCCAATTGGGCTTGATCCAATCAAGCCCAAAGCAAATATAATTAAATTATAGTTAATTAGACTTAATCTCAGTCTTTTGGCTTAATCAAATTAAGTTAATTAGCAATCAAATTGCTAATCGATCATCCTGCAATACTTGCACTAGGTTAAACACCAATCGTATTGATTGTTTAACCCTAAAAGGATTCTAAATCGCTAATCAACCATCTAATCAAAATGTGAACTCTAATATGTGTGACCTCATAGGTCCGAACCTAAATCGATAGCATAGAAATAAATTTTTATACCAATCGAAGTGACCATCTAGTAATGATACCCGACGGCTAGAGAGGTCAAAAGGTGTAAAACACCATTCTTAGAACCCATGCAAATATAGTTTCTATATAATTCATCCCCTTGACCATAATGCTCATAGGACACCTTAGAATTCAACTATCAACTCTGATCAGATTGTCCACATTGTATTTCAAAATATTAAATCCATCTGATGGATTACTCTGGCCAAGGTTTTGCTATATTGAAATATAGTAATACATTCTTCTCTAACTCTTAGAGTGGTCAATTCCATCTTGATCACACCTTGACTTTGCAAGTACTTGATTGTGCCCAGAAGCCTTCCATTGCTGAATTAGAAATTCAGTTAGTCTGGTATCAAAGTACAGTGAGTTGCTTGCAAGTCACTGAGATAATCTCAGGTTTAAGGGATACTTATTCCTATATCCCATCAAAGACATTCTCGAAAATAGAATGCTCTAGAGTTGATCATGTTCAATGACGATGTATCCATACATCTCATCTGCATGCCATACCAGTGTCTCCACACTCCTTGGTTAAGAGGACAATCAACCTATATGGCATATAGCGACCTATGCTCGATAGATGCTGTCGTCCTAATTAATAGCCTATCATTTGATCGTGAACAAATTTAAGGACTAATCGATAAATCCTCTCTTTATCAAAATAAAATAGTCCTAAGGACTTCATCACAACCATAGAGTTCATTAGAAGATGTAAATTTATGATGAAAAATAATGCCAAAATATTTTTTATTAATTAATAAATTAATTACAATATCTCAATCATCAACGGGCTAACGATTGGTTTTGGGACATAATTTCCAACAACTCCCACTTGTCCTAAAGCTACTTGGCATAGTATCTTATACACATCTTCGACTTATGGTTGTCGAACTTTTTGATTGCCAAGGCTTTAGTGAATGGGTTGGCTAGGTTTCTCTTTTCTATCGATCTTCTGAAGGTTGATGTCACTACGATCCATGATCTCACGGACCAAATGAAACCAGGACAAAATGTGCTTTGTCCTTTGGTGTGCCTTCGATTTCTTTGCTTGAGCTATGGCGTCAGTGCTGTCGTAGTAGAGCAGCACTGGACCATCAATAGAGGATGCTACTTCGAGCTTGATGATGAACTTTCTCAGCTACACAACTTTTTTTGCTGCATCTAATGCTGTCATATACTCTACTTCGTAAACAGAGTCAGCCACTGTATGCTGCTTGAATCTTTTCTAGCAGATGGCTCCATCATTAAGAGTAAAGATATATCCAGACACACTTTTACTGTCATCATGGTCAGATTGAAAGTTGGAGTTTGTAAATCCCACAAGCTTTAGATCTGAGTCACCATAAACCAACCATTGATCCTTAGTATTTTTGAAATACTTAAGGATGGTTTTAACCATCTTTTAGTGATTTTCTCTAGGGTTAGACTGGTATCTACTCACTACTCCTGGTGAGTAAGCCACGTCTAGTCTCGTATATGTTATTGCATACATAATAGACCCTACTACCAAAGCATATAAAATTCTACTCATACGCTCTCTCTCTTCAGGAGTTGTCGGATAATCCTTCTTAGAGAGAGAAATTCCTTGGCCTATCGAAAGATAGCTCTTTTTGAAATTCTCCATACTGAAACTCTTCAGCATAGTTTCTATGTACGTGGACTAGGATATACCAAGTATCCTTGTAGATATATCCTTACAGATCTTCATTCCTAGGATGTAGGATGCTTCACCCAAGTCCTTCATAGAGAACTGTGATGACAACTAGACTTTTATTCCTTATGATGCGGGGATGTCATTTTCGATTAAAAGAATATCATCCATGTACAAAATAAGAAATACCACTGTTGGACCATTTATCCATTTGTAAATGCAGGATTCTTCTGCATTCTTAACGAAGCCATACATTTTGATTACTTTATCAAAATGCATGTTCCAACTCCGAGATGCTTGCTTTAATTCATAAATGGATCTCTGAAGCCTGCACACCTTAGACTAATCAGTGGATGTGAACCTCTCAGATTGTATCATATACACCTCATCGATTAGCTCTCCATTTAGAATATCCATCTTCACATCCATCTATCAGATCTCATAGTCTAGGTGGACAGCTATTGCAAGCATTATCCGAATGAATTTGAGCATTGCCACTGAGAAGAATGTCTCATCATAGTCAATACCATAACATTGACAATACTCCTTGACAACTAGATGGACTTTATTGGTCTCCATCTTTTCGTCTGTGCCTCTTTTTCTTTTGAATGCCCATTTATACCCAATGGGTTTAACCCCTTCAGATGGGTCAACTAATGTCATACATAATTGACCTTCATGGAATCCATTTCAGATCTCATGGCTTCTAGCTATTTCTCAGAGTCAGGTCTCTGCATCGCATCCATATAAGTGATCGGGTCCTCATCATTCTCATCAAGTTTGATGGGATCACCATCCTAGACCAAGAATGCATAGTATCTATCCAGATGGCACGGTACTCTATCGGATCGTCTTAATGGTGCAGGTTCACTAGGCTTCAGATCTGATCTGATCAAATCCAACCTAGGTTCAACATTCTGTGTCAGACTTTCTATATATTGAACTTCATCAAGTTCAACCTTAGAGGCAATAGTTCCTTCACCAAGGAACTTCTTTTCCAAAAAGATTGCCCTAAGGCTGACGAACATCTTTTGTTCATCAGCATAGTAGAAATAGTATCCTTTGATCTCTTTTAGGTACCCTATGAATGTACATTTGTTAGACCTAGATCCAAGTTTATCTGTAATTAACTGTTTGACATAAGTCGGGCACCCCCAAACTCTAAGGTTTGAAAGTGCTGGCTTACGTCCTGTCCATATTTCATATGAGATTTTAACTATAGACTTACTTGGGATCCTATTTAATAGATAACAAGTTGATTTGAGTGCATATCCCCAAAAGGATATCGACAAGCTGGCAAATTTCATCATGGATTGGATCATGTCTAATAGAGTCTGATTCCTCCTTTCAGACACACCATTATGCTGTGCTGTTCCAAGAGAAGTCTATTGGGAGACAATCCCATTCTCCTTTAGATATGTGAGAAACTCATCAGAAAGATATTCTCCTTCTCTATCAGATCGAAGAGTTTTAATACTCTTTCTAGTTTGTTTTTCTACTTTACTTCGAAATTATTTGAACATTCAAAAGAATTCGACTTATGTTTCATCAGATAGACATATCCATATCTAGATAGATCATCTATGAAAGTGATGAAGTAGACATATCCACCTCTAGCACTTGTGCTTATTGGTCCACATACATCAGTATGTAGTAGACCTAAGAGCTCATTGGCTCTCTTACCTTTTTCAATAAAAGGTGACTTGGTCATTTTACCAAGAAAATAGGACTCACAGGTTAGAAGTGATTCATAATTATTGACTTCGAGGATTTTCTCTTGAGTCAAACTATTTTTATTTATATGATCTAGCCTATAGTGCCATAAGTAGATATCTGATACACTATCTAATCTAGGATGCTTGCCAGTAGAATAGACTATATTAATAGATTGTGATAACATATATACATCATTATTCAATTATCCATAGAAAGCAGTAACACCATTCACAATGACATTACAAACTTATTTCTTTACTGAAATTTCATAATTGTTCATGGCCAAAAGACCTACAGAAATGATATTTAAAAAGAAACTAGGACAAAAATGACAAGTCACTAAGAATAATGGTATGAGATTCAAATACAAGTTTCAAAATTCCTAAAGCTAGAACTGGAACTAGTCTTCCATCTCCAATGTTCAGGAATCTCTAACCTTACTCGAATCTTCTACTGACCTGCAACCCTTGCAATGAATTGCAAATATGGTAAGAGCTATCAATATCCAATACCCAGTCAGTAATATCACAAATAGAGAAATTGTAAGGAGTTATCATATAAATACCTTGCCCAGCAACAGCTTGCTTCTTTCTCTACCTGTTTGGGTCTAGGAAGGCAATATACTGAGGATAGTTCCTCCTTCAATGCCTCCGCTTCTTGCAAAAGAAGCATTCAGCATGACTCTTATAAGACTTGATCTTCCTGGTCTAGCCTTGCACAAATATCCTAGCCTGAACTTGCATCTTCTTTGTTTTCTTCTTCTTGTTCTTCTTTTCTTTCCTAAAGGGTCGAGAACTAGAAGACGAACCTTCCACTAAGTTCACCAACTCTTTATGGAGCTGGTGATCCTTCTCAATGTTTTGAAGTAACCCTAGTAAGCTATGGTAGTTTACTTCAGGCTTTGTCATTTTGTAATGAGTAAGGAAAGGGAGATAGAACTTTGGCAGTGAGTTCAGTATTCCATCTTTTCCAAGTTGTTCATGCAAGAAAAAGTCATGTTTGCTCAAGCACTCTATCAGCTCGATTATGTACAGTACATGATCAGTGACAGAGTCTCCATCCTGCATTCTGGCATCGAAGATGGCATAACTAGTCTTGTGCCTCTCAACTGAAGGGAAATCCTGATTTCCCAGTCCAGGTTCATTCAGATCTGATCAGATCAAGAGATATATTTCAAAATTTTTTTTCTTGATCCCAATCAGATCTTGATATGTTTCAGATCTGATTCTTATTATTTTAATAAAATAAAATTAAAAGATAAATTAAATCAAATTTAATTTACCTGATCTGGGTAATCCTATTACCCTATTGATGATCCTGTTTGCAGCGGAAGGTTCTGGATCTTAGCCACGCAAGCGCCTGGCCTCTACCGGTATCCACTCGGGTTGGATCTGGAGATCCTCTTCTTCTCTATCACACCTCCAAAAATCAGATCTAGATCTGATCTGGAGGATCTTCAAAACTCTTTTGAAGATGAGCAGTCGTCCTTTGCAGCAGCGCAGCCTTCTTGTTTTTGATCGCCTTTCTTTGATCTGAATCGCACCAACCAAGGTCCAAAACTCCTTTTGGACATGGAGAGCAAGGGGAGAAGAGACTATGGCATGGAGAAGGAGGGGAGAGGCAGCCTTGGGGCATGGAGAAACTATGATCTCATCATATCTCTCTATCTCATACAATCTGAGTTGGATACAGGGTCTTATTTATAGACTAGCTGTGATCCAACTCCTCTTCTTCCCAACCAATCACAACCCTTTGTGAAATCAGATCTAAATCTGATTGGTGGGAATAGAGACCCCTGGATTCCTCCTTAGAGGGTGCCTAAGACCAGTCAAAGTTGGTTCTTAGAAGAACTCTAATTGGAATCCAAAAAGGAGATGGAGTCCTTGTCCAACAAGGACTCCTAGGCGCCTCCAACTTGGGCACACGCCTAGGGTGGCGTGCACCCTTCTCCTTGCCAGGTTCTGGCAGGGGGACAGGCCCCCACCAGCTCTCCAATAGGTGCATGACATGTGGTCAAAAGTCAAAGTGTCAATGGTCAACGTTTGACCAGTCAAAGGTAGACTTTTGACCAAAGTCAAAGAACAAGAAATGGCAGGTGACCAAAAATGGTAGGTAGTGTCTTACAAATAAGACAACCTTTTCTGACTTGGACAACCTCCTGTCAAACCATATGAAGGCCTCTGTTTGAGCACAAACTCCTTTGGCTCAGACAGGACAACTTATTTATGATAGCAAAAGAAGAACGTTAGGTTCAATCGAGTGCTAGCACGATTTCCTTGAACCTAATTGAATCTCATTCAGATCAATTGAACTAGATCAGTTCAATTGATGATCACCAGATTCAAACCCTTGTTTGTGTGACCCAGTTAGGTTCAGTTCTGTATGGTAATGGGATATGTCATGATCTCTATCATCGACATCATCGAAACTCCTTTCGATGGATCAGAACTCTTCTGATTCGAACAACTAGAATGATCGATCATCTAAATCATTCTAATTGCTCCCAAAATCCACCAGTGACACCTAGCAGTATATGGTGGCAACCCATCAGAGCTGAATGCGAACCTCTTGGTGCAGCTACCTGTGTGATTCAGTTCTTCTATCTTGAGCCCCGATCAGATTAGGGTTAAGGTGAACTCGTCAAACCCTAGTCTCTGTCATATGATGTAATCATTCGATTCGAGTCCAATGTGAAAATCTAAATAGAAACTCTTTCTATTATTTCACTCTACCATGGCCATGGATTTCTGGACTTGATTCTCATGATCATCATAGGGCTGCTCCTCTACCACCGAGGTAGATAGATTCCATCTTGATGCAATCCAGTTCCTACAATGAACATGTCATAGCCAACATACACCTCAGGGTTCCATATGGCTAGGAGACCGAGTAATGGTGTAGTCAAACTATAACACCCTCAAGGTGAACTACCGATGCATCTCAGGTCAAAGAACCAGACACACTACTGCAGCATCGAGTCAGTCATTGACGAGAAGGTAGACTCCCTAATGACTACTCGAGGTGGTCACGCTCAGTGCCCTCGTTCTCTAACGAGTACCTGTACTCTCGCTCTGGTGTCTCCACACCGTAGACTCAAGACTCATCTACTAAAGAGAAGCGATTGTACACCAACCTTTCGGATCAATCACCATCCTCGTGATGATCCTATGGTCGGGAGCAATTTTATGAGTTAATAATGATTATTCATGTCTTAAATTTTCAACTCTTGAAAATATGAATTATCATTACCATTAACTCAAAGGATGTATCACAGACACTAAATACACATATGTGATAGAAAATAACCCATTTTATTGATTTATAGTCAAAATTACAATTTTGCCCCTAGAAGTGTATTACAAGTGTCAGCCAATTCTGGCTTCTAGGGCACATATATCTAACAATCTCCCACTTGTCCTAAAGCCAATTGGCTACAAGTCTAAGTCCCATCTTCTCAAGGTGGGCTTCGATCTTCTGCTGGCCCAACGGCTTTGTAAGTGGGTCTGCCACATTATCTGCGGAGTTGACTCTCTTGACCTCGACGTAATCCTTTTCGAGGTAATCGTGGATGAGGTGGTATCGTCGCTCAATATGCTTGGATTTCTGGTGAGACCTTGGCTCCTTAGCAAGGGCTATGGCGCCATTGTTGTCGCAGTATAGAGGAATGGCATCTGATGGCATTACTCCGATTTCTGCAGCAAACTTCTTGTACCAGAATGCTTCCTTCGCAGCTTCTGATGCAGCGATATATTCTGCTTCCATGGTGGAATCTGCTATCACCATTTGCTTGGAACTCTTCCAGCTGACAGCACCACCATTGCACACAAACAGACTCCCAGATGTCGACTTTCGATCATCTATATCGGACATGAAATCCGAGTCTGTGTATCCCTGGACTTGGAGTTCTCCATTACCAAAGACCAACATCATATCCTTAGTTCTTCTCAAGTACTTAAGGATACATTTCACAGAAGTCCAGTGTTCTTCACCTGGATTTGACTGATATCTGCTTGTGACACTCACAGCATGGGCTATATCAGGTCGTGTACATAGCATGGCATACATGAGGCTCCCTATTGCAGAAGCATAAGGGATCTTGCTCATGCATTCTATTTCCTCAGGTGTGCTGGGGCACATCTTCTTGGAAAGATGAATACCATGTCTGAAGGGTATTAATCCCCTCTTAGAGTTTTCCATACTAAACCTCTTTAGTACTTTCTCTATGTACATCTTCTGTGAAAGTCCTAGCATCCTATTCGGTCTATCCCTATAGACCTTAATTCCTAGAATAAAGGATGCTTCACCTAGGTCTTTCATGGAGAATTCCTTGGACAACCACATCTTGACTGATGTCAACATGGGAATATCATTCCCAATAAGGAGGATGTCATCCACGTACAATACGAGGAAGACAACAGCGCTCCCACTGACCTTTTGAAAACACATGGTTCCTCTTCATTTTTGATGAAACCAAACTTTTTGATCACATCATTGAAACGAGTGTTCCAGCTCCGAGATGCTTGCTTAAGTCCATATATGGACCTTTGCAGCTTGCAAACCTTGTGATCAGTATCACTGGATGTGAAACCTAGCGGCTGTTCCATATAGATATCTTCCTCAAGATATCCATTTAGGAATGCCGTTTTCACGTCCATTTGCCATATTTCATAATCGAAATAGGCTGCAACGGCAAGCAATGTGCGGATGGATTTTAGCATAGCTACCGGGGAAAAGGTATCCTGATAGTCAATGCCTTCGCGTTGACTATAACCTTTTGCCACCAGTCTAGCCTTGAATGTCTCCACATTCCCATCTGCACCAATCTTTCTCTTGAAGATCCATTTACACCCAATAGGTACTATACCTTCTGGTGGATCTACCAAGGTCCAGACTTGGTTTGAGTGCATCGAGTCAATTTCTGACTTGCATTGCCTCTAGCCATTTCTCGGAGTCGATATCTGATATCGCCTCGTTGTAGGTTTTGGGATCATCACCATGAGCACCATTACCTATGAGGAACATTTTCCTCTACGTCCTCTGAAATAATACCTAAGTATCTTTCAGGGGGACGGGAAACTCTTTCCGATCTACGAGGTGGAGGAGGTAGTGTTCTTATTGGCTCAACCTGATTTGGTTCCACTTGGTCCTTAGCTCGTTCTGCTTGTGAGACTTTCTCATCAAGCTTAATCTGCTTTCCAATGCCGCTATCTTGAATAAACTATTTTTCAAGAAAGATGGCATGTCGACTCACAATCACATTGTGGTCTTCTGGAATGTAGAAATAGTATCCTAATGACTCTTTAGGATATCCTATGAATCGAGCTCTAAAGGACCTAAACTCTAACTTGTCCGCTTGTTGTCTTTTGACATGAGCCGGACAACCCCAAATTCTGAGATGACTCAGACTTGGTTTCTTACCGTGCCATATCTCATACGGTGTGGTAGGAACGGTTTTAGAGGGAACCCTATTCAGTAGATAAGATTGAAGTTAACAATGAAGTGTCCCCAAAGAAAATCAGGGAGGTCTGTGAAGCTCATCATGGATCGAACCATATCCAATAGAGTCCGATTTCTCCGTTCTGAAACCCCGTTGAGTTGAGGTGTTCCTGGTGGAGTCCATTGAGAGACTATGCCATTTTCCTTGAGATAGTCTAGGAATTTCCCGGCTAAGGTATTCACCTCCTCGATCTGATCGAAGAACCTTAATGGGTTTTCCAGTTTATTTTTCTACTTCATGTCTGAATTCTTTGAACTTTTCAAAAGCTTCAGACTTGTGTCTCATAAGATACACATACCCATACCTAGACAGATCATCGGTAAAGGTAATGAAGTAGACAAAATTGCCTCTAGCCGGCACATCAAATGGGCCGCACACATCAGTATGTACTAGGGCAAGGAGATCTGTGGCCCTCTCCCCATGTCCAACATAAGGGAGTTTAGTCATTTTGCCTTGAAGACAAGATTCACAAGTTGGATATGACTCAAAAGTCAATGGACTCAATAGCCCATTTTTCTCCAATTTGTTGATCCTATCTTCTGCTATATGACCTAATCTCAGGTGCCATAGATATCTATCGTTTGGACTATCCCTAGGTCGTTTGGCATTCACATTTTGCTCGATAGTTAGAATAGGTACATCAATATGTAGCTGATAAAGACCATTAATAAGGAAACCATTTGCAATTTTATTTCTTTCATAAAGAATGTTACAATGGTCCTTAAAGAAGGTGATCACATAACCTTCTTGTGCTAAGCATGAAACAGAAATCAAATTCCTGCTAGCTGCAGGCACATAATAACAGTCTTTCAAAACTAAGTCTAAACCAGATGGTAATCGAAGAGGGTATGTTCCCACGGCTACTGCAGCAACTCTTGCTCCATTACCGATGCGTAGGATCATGTCTCCATCCCTCAGCCTCCTGCTATCCTCAAGACCCTGCATAGAAGTGCACAGATGAGCACTAGAACCAGAGTCAAGCACCCAACTGGATGCAGAAGAAACCGTAAGGTTAGACTCAATAACGAGCATACCTCCAGAAGGACCTTCCTTCTTGTTCTTCAGGGTGGCCAGGTAAGTAGGGCAGTTCCGCTTCCAATGGCCGTCGCTGTTGCAATGGAAACACTTTCCTTTGCCATCGGCCTTTTTCTTCGGTTCTGCCTTCTTCTTCTTTGATCCTTCCACCTTTTGCTTTTT
>QRFJ01000920.1:0-31425 GCA_006176705.1 Cocos nucifera | reverse complement strand
GTTTGTGTGCAATAGTGGAGCTATCAGTTGAAAAAGTTTCAAATAGATAGTGATAGCAGATTCCACCATAGAAGCAGAATATATCGCGGCATTAGAAGCTGCAAAGGAAGCGTTATGATATAAAAAGTTTGCTACAAAGATCGGAATGATGCCATCAGATGCCATTCCTCTGTATTGTGACAACAATGGTGCCATAGCCCTTACTAAGGAGCCGAGGTCTCGCCAAAAATTCAAGCACATCGAGCGGTGATACCACCTCATCCGCGATTACCTCGAGAAGGATTACATCGAGGTCAAGAGAGTCGACTCCACAGACAATGTGGCAGATCCACTTACAAAGTCATTGGGCCAGCAGAAGATTGAAGCCCACCTTGAGAAGATGGGACTTAGATTTGTAGCCAATTAGCTTTAGGTCAAGTGAAAGTTTGTTAGATATGTGTGCCCTAGAAGCCAAAATTGGTTGACACTTATAATACACTTCTAAGGGTAAAATTATTATTTTAACTATAAATAATAAAATAGATTATTTTCTATCATATAAGTGTATTTAGTGTCTGTGATACATCCCTTGAGTTAATGGTAATGATAATTCATATTTTCAAGAGTTGAAAATTTAAGATATGAATTTTCATTTATTAACTCATAAAATGCTCCTGACCGTAGGATCATCATGAGGATGGTGATTGATCCGAAAGATTAGTGTGCAATCGCTTCTTTGTAGTAGATGAGTCTTGAGTCTATGGTGTAGAGACACCGGGGTGAGAGTATAGATACTCGTTAGATAACGAGGGCACTGAGCGTGACCACCTCGAGTAGTCATAAGGAAGTCTACATTCTCATCGATGACTGACTCAATGCTATAGTGGTGTGTCTGATTCTTTGACCTGAGGTGCATCGGTAGTTTATCTTGAGGGTGTTATAGTTTGACTACACCATGACTCGATCTCCTAGCCATTCCGAACCCTGAGGTGTATGTTGGCTATACCATGTTCATTGTAGGAATTGGATTGCACCAAAATGGAATCTATCTACCTCGGTGGATGAGGAGCAGTCCTATGATGATCATAAGAATCAAGTTCATAAGCCCATGGCCATGGCAGAGAGTGTGAAATAATAGAAAGAGTTTCTATTAAGGTTTTTACATCAGACTTGAATCGAATGATTAAATCATCTGATAGAAATTAGGGTTTGATGAGTTCACCTTAACCCTAATCTGATCGGGACTCAAGATAGAAGAACCTAATCACACAAGTAGCTACACCAAGAGGTTCATTTTTAGTTTTGATGGGTTGCCACCATATGCTGCTAGGTGTCACTGGTGGATTTTGGGAGCAACTAGAATGATTTTGATGATCGATCATTCTAGTTGTCTGAATCAGAAAAGTTCTGATCCATTGAAAGGAGTTTCGATGACGTCAATGATGGAGATCATGACATATCCCATTATCATACAGAACTGAACCTAACTTGATCATACAAATAAGGGTTTGGATTTAGAAATCATCAAGTAGACTAACCCAATTCAATTGATTTGAATAAGATTCAATTAGGTTCAAGAAAATCATGCTAGCACACGATTGAGCCTAACGTTCTCCTTTTTTTTATCATAAAAGTTATCTCGACTGAGCTAAATGAGTTTGTGCTCACTCAGGTATCTTTACCTGATCTGATTGGAGCTTTTTCAAGTTAGAAAAGGGTTGTCTTAATTTATGAGATAAATTTGAGACAATACCTGCCATTTTTCATTACCTGCTAATTTTTGTACTTTGACTTAGTCAAACATTGACCTTTGACCCTTGGACATCTGCCCATGTGTCATACACTTATTGTAGAGCAGATAGGGGCTTGTCCCCTCTCTAAAAATTAGAAAGAAAGAGGGTGCATAGCTAGCATGGCGTGCGCCCATGGATAGGGATGCTGGAGTCCCATACGGATGGGACTCCAGGTTGCTTGTTGGATTCAAACTAGATGACCCTCACCTATAGACTTTGATTAGTCTTAGGCGCCACCTTAGGATGAATCTATGGGTCTCTCATCCCACCAGTCAAATTTAGATCTGATTGAATAAAGCAACATGATTGGCTGAGGTGATGCAGCACTACATGGCGCAGCAGAGTCTATAAATAGACCCTATCTATGCCCACTTTTACAAGACTTCTCTCCTAGCCATGCCCCAAGGCTGCCCCTCTCCCTTCTCTATGCCAACATCTGGCCCTCTCTCTCCTCCCCATGCTCAAGAAAGTTGGGTTCTTCAGATTAGTGCGAGTTAGGCAAGAAAAGACTGACGAAAAAGGAAGAAGGCAGCACTGCTGCAGAGACGATGGGTGATTTTCAGAAGATTTTTGAAGATTCTCTAAATCAGATCCAGATCTAATTTTTAGAAAAAAAAAAGAGAAGGAGAAGATCTCCAGATCCAGCTTGAGTGCATACCGGTAGAGGCTAGGCGCTTGCGTGGCTAGATCCAGAACCTCAGAGCTTCCGTAGGATCATCAATGGATAATCAGATTACCCATGATCAAGGTAAAATTAATTTAGTTTTAATTTAATTTATTTTTTTTATTTATCATATGCTAGTATTAAATCTAAAAGGTGTTAAATCTAATCTAGATCTGAGAGGAGAATTTTTGAAATATACCTCTTGATCCAATCATATCTGAATGAACTTGATCCAAGAAATCAGGATTTCCCTTCAGCTTCTAAAAAATTCACTAAAAATTATTTTGATCTAATTTTTAGATATGTGATAGAGAATGAATTATACATTGGGTGTACCAAATTTTATGATTTTTGGAGATATCTAGACTAATTTATTATAGGGTTTGATTTTGATCAAACTCTTAAGGGAAGAGTCCTAAGCGCAGTGGACTCTTCCTTATCTACTCAAGCCACCATCTTCTAGATTGATTTTTGGCATAAAAATTAGATGGGATCTAGGGATTTTCGTGGAGATCAACCCCAAAAGTCCCAATGGTTGAAAAATGAGGATTTTGGTCAAAGAGGGACTCTAACTTGGTGCTATGCTTTTGAATAAGAACCCTTGCGCCAAGGCTCTTCACATAGAAATATTTTTCATACCCAAAAGCTACCATTCTAGATATCCCACACCCCTTCTATCCTCTCTCTCCCTCTCTTCTACATGCCTAAAAAGTTAGGCACAAATCTGAGAAGAAGATCTAATCAAATGTTTGAAGAGTTTAGCATCTAGGCGATGATGTTCATGAGACGGACATGCTGCCTTCAAAAATTTTTTGAAAATCAGATTCAGATATGAACATTGGAGAAAAGATTTATAAGGAGAAGACATCCAGATCCTTCCTAAGTTAATATCGATAGAGGCTAGGCATGTGCGTGGCTCCTTCTAGAACCTCAGAAAATATCAAGATCATCGTAGGATAATCAGATTATCCAAACAAGGTATGAAATTAAATTAAATTAAATTTTTATTTTAATTTTCAATATTAGATCACCATGATTAGATCTGAGAATTTTTATATCTGATCAAATTATTTAGAAATTTTTTATAAAAATTTATCTTAGATCTGATCAGATCTACACGATCCTGAGGTGGAAAATAGGATTTTTTCTTCATCAACATCATTGAGTGTGCCAAAAGACTCATTCAACACTTGAAGCATATCTTCTGACTAAGCTATCTTAACCCTGTGATTGAACTCATCACTCATAGACACTAGTATAATACAGTGCACTATGGTTCGATCATTGAGCTACTTCTGATAAGTGTCTTTGACTGATCCACGTGCATTAGGAGTTGGCTCTTTAGGTGCTGGATCTGTCAAGATGTATAAGATCCGTTCATGCTCTAGGATAATCTTAAACTTATGGTACCAGTTACCAAAATTGGATTCCACCAGCTTATCATTGTCCAACAATGATTGGAGTGAAAGAAAAGTGACCATACGACACGAAGAAAAGCCAAAACCTAATTAGTAAATGATTTATTAAACTTAAAAATTTAGACTTTAATCAAAAGATTCTTTCACTATATTATTCAAATTGGTAGCCTCTACTTCTAATTTGAAAAATTATCCTAATTTTTTAGTGGATACTAGAATCCACATAGACTATACACAAGTCCAACTTTGGTTGGTCAACCTATGTACATCTAAGGATAAGTTTATTATCAATTATTTTTTAAATAATTTTTAGTATTTTATTTTGCCTCAGTCCCTAAACAGTAGGCTTTTACCTCCTCTAAAAAGGTTTAGTTAGGTCCAATCATTACCATGACTATACTTGGTCCATCTAACCAATGAATGATTAAGCCCAACTTTGGTTGGTCAATCTAACCACCATTTAGAGAGACATGGCCAAGAAATCATATTATGAATCACAATTCCATTAGCCAATAAGCACTAAGCCTTTAGGCCTCCAATGATTATCCAACTAATAGACCCATTATCACTCACTTAAAGAAAGGCTATGATCTAGTTATCATCATAACTATTTCATTTTTAAGAACCTAATAATTTTAGAGAATTTGGTTAATTTGATTTAGAGAAGAGAGTCAGATGAACTAGCTAATTATGATCCTTCCACTAACTTTACTAAGTCAGATTAAGAAAGACCATTGATAGGCTGGTCTAGGAGCATCTAAATCTATCACATTGATTTACCTAGCTAACATGGTCCAACTCGAATTATCAAGTGATCTGGTCAAAATATAATTTTACCAAAATAGCCAGGTAAGTGAGATCAATGGGAGGGTCTGCCATAGCTTGCCTTAGACACCATCAAAAATGGCTAGGTAAGCAGGCTACCAATTAAAGACCACTGGTCTGGATTGCTAGACTTACCTTAGACACTAATTAGTTAATTAATTTTGATTGGATCTAACTAATAGTTCTGATTAAATCACGTAGCCAAGAATTAAGTCCGTTTTGGTTCTCGTTAAAGATATGGACTTGACCAACTATAACTATTATAATTGATCTAGAGAATTCTTGACCTAATCTAAGACAACTATTGACTACATTTAGTCAATTTTTAATTAAGTCCATTCTTTAATCTAACCTTAGATCTAACCCAATTAATGAACCTAATTTTCACTAACCCATTAACCCAAATATTATAATTTGTGTCTTAGGATCTTGGATTCACAATCTTAGATCCTAAACAAACAACTCTTAATTTCTAATTAAGTTTTAGGCTGAGGGTTGGGGTTCGGCATTTTAAAAATAATTTTTATATTTATAAAATATTTTTACAACATGATTCTATCAACTAGTTATATGTTTGATTCATAATCAATATGTAAATAATATAAATATGAATCTACTTTAGATCTAATCTAAACAAATTCATGTAATTTAAATTGAGATAATTTTAATTCTAATCAATTATAAATCATCTTAGATCAAATCTAATATATTTATGATGATAAAAATTAGATTAAAATATTTTTAATTAAATTATAAAATTTTTTAGATCTAATCTGAAATTTTATGATTAAAATTTTAGATCAACACATACTAAGACAACCTTTTCACTATAAGGGATAAACCTTACAGCACGATAACCTTATAAGATCAGTTCGTGCAATCTAAAATATTTATTTTTAGATTTAAAAAATTTTAAATTTAATTAATCATAAATTAATCTAGATCATATCTAATAAATTTATGATTAATTTTATATCTGCACGAACTAGAACAACCTTTACATTATAAGGGATAAACCTTACAATAGGACAATCTTATAAATCAATTCATTTAATCTATAATTTAATTTTAGATTTAAATAATAGATTATAATTTAGATCTAATCTAAATATGTATAAAAATTATATTATAGGAAATCTAGGCTCTGATACCAATTAAAGAAAATATCTAGGATTTTATGAACATATTTAGAAACTTTTTTCAAAATCAATCAATGAAAGTAATAAACTAATCATATTAATTTATTAAAATATATAAATTAACCCTAGATCTAGAAACTTATCTCATGATCTATGCAATCTATTAAATCTAAAATTAAAAATCAAGTAAAGATGATGTTGATCACATCAACATCAAAGCTATCCTAGATCTAATCTAGAAAGAAAGAAGATCAAATCTCTCTTACCTTTGCAAGTTAGGTTCTTCAACTTGCTGATCCAAAGCTGAGGTCATCGCTCTGAGCTGCACATGCATCCGGTCTCTATAGGATGTCCACACAAGACCTCGATCATTGATCTGAAGTCCATCGATAGGAAATTAGCACAGCATGCTCGTACTATGCTAATCCTTCTTTGATGGCTGATCAAAAGCCTCCTTCTCCAAACCTTGGATCCTCTAATAGTTAGAAGAAGAAGTAGAGAATTTGGAAAGGAAATCACTCTTCTAAAATCTCACAAAAGGAGGAAGAAGATAATCAAGAAAAATCTTGGAGAAGAACCCTTTCTTCTCCCTTTTTTTTTCTCTCACCAAGACATAATGGCTTTTGTCTTAATGAAGTACCATGCCCAGATCCTCTTTGCACCCAAGCTTCTCACATCCCAAATCTCTCTCAAAGATCTAAAACCTATAGAAAACTCATGCCCTAACTCCCTTTAAATAGAGAGTTATGATAGAGTCCTTGTCTAGACCAAATACTTAGAAAGGCAGGTCCAAATTGAGCAAGGATTGGGGTGCCCAACTCTTGGGTATCCCCTCCTTTTTTTTTTTGTGGACACTAGAAAATATGTGAAAAAAAAAGTTTTATTTTTGATTAAAAAATTAGAGAAAAATCAGGTGGTTTGGTGCCTCAAAGAGATAATGAAAGATGATGTGTCAAACTCTATCCAGTAAAGACCTAGGTCAAAATAACTTATTTGTTTTGACTTATTCCACCACTAATTTCTTTCTAAAATGATTGGAGACATAAAAAGGATATAGATACACTCTAGAATTAAATTTTTTCATGAAAATTCTAAGAGAATTAGCATCGGGGGCATAGAAAATAAGGTGGTGCAAGATGGAGAAATCCTAGTCACACTAGGACTTCTAGTTTTGACTTAGTCTAACTTATTATTTGAATACAATTAAATCAAAACTAGTACAACCCAATTAGAAATGATCTTAGTTCAACTAAGAGTCTAATTAAATTAAATTAAATTAAATTTAAATCTAGCTTAATTTCTAATCAAATTAGAAATTGGGTGCATACAAGTCTTAATTGAATAGGGACTTATTCTTCCTTGCAATCGAAGTGACCATCTAGCAATGGTATCCGACGGTCATATAGCTTAAATATATAAAGCAACACTCTTAGAACCTATGTGGGTATAGTTTTCGTATAATTTATTTTCTTGACCTAAATGCTCAAAGGATGATTCGGAGTTTAACTGTCAACCTTGATTTTATCATCCACATTGTATTTCAAAATACCAAATCCATCTCATGGATTATCCTAGCCAAGTTTTTGCTAAATTGAAATACAGTGATGCATTTTCTCCAACTCTTAGAGTGGTCAATCCCATCTTAATCACTCACTGACTTTATAAATACTTGACTGTGTCTAGAAACTTTCATCACTGAATTAAAAATTCAAGTAGTCCAGCACTAAAGCACGGTGAGTTGCTTGCAATCCATCATGGTAATCTCAGATCTAAGGGATACTTATATCTATATCCCATCAGAGCAATTTTTAATAGTAGAATGCTCTAATATTGATCACGTTCAGTGATGATGTATCCTTACATCTCACCTATATACCATCTTGTGTCTCCACACTCCTTGGTTAAAAAGATAACGAACCTATATGGCATACAGTGATATATACTCCATAAACATTGTCATCCTAATTAACAATGTATCATTTGATCATGAATAGTTTAAAGACTAATCGATAAATCCTCTCTTTATCGAAACTAAACAATCCTAAGGACTTCATCATAATAAAGAAGTTCATTAGAAGATGTAGACTTTGTGATGAAAATACTAGAATATTTATTTTATTTAATAATAAATTATTTATAATTATAAAATAGCATAATCATCAATACGCTAACAATTGGCTTTGGGACATAATTTCCAACACCATTACCATGCAAAATTGAATCTATTGGATCATGCAAATAAGGATTTCAGTCTGGGTGTCATTAATTGGACTCATGTAGTCTAATTGATTTGGATTAGATCCAATTAGGTTCAAGAAAATCATGCTAGCACACGATTGAACTTAACTTTCTCCTGCTTTGGATCTCATGATTGGTTTGGACATAATCAAATTAGATTTGACTCATCTAGAAGCCCTATCTGGGTTTGTCCTAAACTAATTGGACCTTGTCCTGACTAGATCAAGCCTTGTCCTGATTTTCTCTAAAATGAATTAGGACAAGAAAGCACCAAGAGTTGGTGCCCCCCTTGACTTGGTCTTGCGCATGAGAAGGGAGTGCAAACCCCCTAATTTTCTCCCTAGGGTGTGAGCTATCTTTTCATAGAGGGAGAACCTCAAGGGCACACACCCACTTCCCTCTTGGCATGCACCCACTAAGGGATAAGAATGAGAGAGTTTAAAGTGGTTGGGGTTTGTTTTAATTTGAACTACTTTTGAATGAGTCAAAAGGGTTCAAATTAATTCAAACTCTTGAAGGGATTTTATGGAGGTGCCTAAATTGAGTTTTGTGTGACAAAACTCATGAAAAGATTTAGATGGGGCATGGGGTTTATTGGAGAGTCCTTCTGCTTCAAGCAAATTAACCTGGTCAATTGTTAATTTGCTTAAAGCCCTTGGACTCCATGTCTCCAACTTTGTCTATAACTTGGAGACTAGGCCAAAGTGTTTGGCCATTCAAAATCCTCCCACACCTAAGCTCTGCTCCTCTTCTCTATGCTTCATCTCCCTCCTTTTGTTCCTCTTTTCCACACCCAAAAGTTGGGTCGATCATATCATTGAGCATCGAGGTGCTATTCGCACAAGTAGAAGTCTAAGAAGATCCTGATCGTGTGTCGATTGGACTGCTGCCAACGATCTGATTGAAGGCACAATAAGGAAATCCTTTTCTAATTTTTTAGAAATCAGACCCAAAAGAAAAAAACCTTCAAATTTGATCCGAGTGGATACTGGTAGAGGCTGACTGCATGCGCGGCTCAAGTTGAACCTCAGGATAGCTTCAGATCATCACTACAAGTAGATTGTCTACCCAAAAAGGTGGTATTTCAAATACCTCAATGTACGTTTTAGTTTTAGATGTGTATAATCAGATATGAGAACCATCAGATCTGATTGAATTAGAATAAAATTTCTAAAAATTTACTCCTTAAATCTAATCCGATCAAGCTAATCTAGCAGAACCTTCAAAGAGAGGGGTACACGCCCCATAGAATTTCTCTAGGGGCATGTGCCATCTCTCTTTTGAGAGAGAGAATATTAGGGGTGCACACCCTCTTCTTGGCATGCGCATATAATTGATAAAGTTTGAGGGGATTTAAACTCTAGATAACATTTGAAGGTTCAAACTTGTTAGGTTTAAATCAATTTGAATGAGTCAAAGATTGTTTGATTCGAACTTCAAACTAAGGGAGGAGTTTCTGGGTGCCAACCACCTTATCAAGATAAGGTGGCATGTGCCAGATGTGAGTTTTGTTTGACAAAACTCACATAAAAATTAGATGGGACACCACTTTTATTCTAGAGAGTCCTTCTACTTTAAGTATCTGACCTGGTCAAATATTTAAAGCCCTAGGACTCTATGTCTCCTTTTTCTTGTAAATAGGGGAGCATACCAAAGGTTTGTTATCAAAAATTCCCAAGTGCAAAGCCCTGATCCACCCTCTCCATGCCTCTTCCCTTCTTCTAGATCCTCTCCCTCTCCCTCTCTCTCCCATGCCTAAATGTTGGGCTGATCATGCATCGAAGGTCGAAGTGCTATCGGTGCAAGTAGAAGAAGGAGATCTTGATCATATGTCAATTGAGCTGCTGCCAAAGATCTAATAAAAGATAGAAGTTGGAGATCTAGATCTGATTTTCTAAAGTCAGAATGAGTAAGGAGAAGGCATCTAGATTTAAACCTAAGTGGACATCTATAGAGGCTGGACGTGTATGTGACTTGAAGGCGAACCTCAACATCAGATTTAGATCATCGAAGTGGAATGATTATCTACCCATGCAAGGTGGTATAAAAACTACCTAATGCCTATTTTTATTTTTATGTAATTAGATCGGTGAACCCTTGGCTAGATCGGATAAAAAAAAAATTTAAGTTTTGTTGTATCTGATCCGACCAGCATAAGAGTTTCTTCAACTTTTTCATTCTCAAATTTTCTACCAACTTGAAGTCCATGCAATGAATTGCATATATGAACTAAACTTTCAGTATCCAATACCCAAGTAGTAGTATCATAAATAGAGAAATTACAAGATATTATCATATAACAATCTTAAATAGCAACCATTTGTTGCTTTCTCCTGTTCAACCTATTCGGGTCAAGAGGATAATTTCTCTTTCAATTTTTTTGATTTGGGTCAGTAATAGACTTCTTGTTCCGAAGGAGCTGAGACACCCTAACATGATACACCACTTCTCCAATAGTGCCAAAGGATTCATTCAATACTTGAATCATTTCCTCCGGCTCAGCATCTAGAAACTTGCGACTGAACTTCTCATTCCACGTAGCCTGCATAATGCAATGCACCATGGTGCGATCATTGAGCCACTTCTAATAAGTATCTTGGATCAGATCATGAGCATTCAAAGCAGGCTCCTTAGGTGCTAGATCCATATGAATATATAGGATCCATTTGTGCTCTAGAATAATCTTTATTTTTCGATACCAATTATCAAAATTAGGTCCTATAAGCTTTTTACTATCCAATAGTGAATGGAGCAAGAATCAACTAGACCTACTGAAAAGAAAATAAAAGATCTAATTAGTATGTGAATTAATAAGCCTAAAGACTTGGACTTTAGCCTAAAGGTCCTTTCACTATTTTCTAAGAATTGGTAGCCTCTATCTCCAATTCAAAAATTACAATAACTCTTTAGTGGGTACTAGAATCTACATAGACTACAAACAGGCCTATGAAAAGCTCTGGCCAACCCTTATGCATCTACAGGTAGGTTCTCAACTAATTATTTCTTTAAATAATTTTTATTAATTAATTTTGCCCCAGGCTTCTCTTCAGTAGGCATGAGGCACCTCCACTAAAAGTTGTAGTTAGATCCAACCATTAGCATTATTGAGTTTAGTGCATCAAACTAACGATGATCAGGCCTGAGAAAAGCTCTAGCCAATCTAATCATCATTCAAAGAGTGCAACCTAATCATCATATGATAGATAGTAATTTCAATATCTAGATAAATACCAGGTGTAAGGCACCTCCAATGTTTACCTAGATTATTGGATCCATTACCATCCACCTTAATGGAAGGCTATAACTCAATTATCCCCATAACTTTATCATTTTTAAGGATCTAATAATTTAGAGGATTTACGTTACATGTGTTTTAAGGATAGAGAAGATATGGCCCAAATTACTCCCATAGATTTTACTAAGTCATATCCTCTCACTGACTTCTCTAAGTCATTAATGAGTACTAGGATCAATTTCAGTCTAAGAGCACCTAAATCAGTCTTATTGATCAAAATTAGTCAAACTAATTTTTATAATTGGCATGGGTTAGCATACTAGGACAACCTCTCCACCATAAGAGGTAAATCTTACAGCAGGATAACCTTATAAATCAGCATGTACGATCTATTATTTTTAAATTTTTATTAAAAAATTTATTTAGATATAATTTAAATAATCAAAATCAAATTCAAACATGCTTGTACATCATATTATAAAGAACCTATGGCTCTGATACCATTGTTGGGAAACATATAGGCATTCTAAGCATATTTTAAAACCTTTTTAAAGTAAAAATAAAAGATTAAATATTTTAATCTATTTTATATGCTTAGGATTAGATCTAAAACATCTACCTAAGGATCTATAATATGAAGAATAGCATGCATAAAAATCTAAAAAAATAAAAATCTAACATCAATCACATTGATGTAGAAACCAAGATCTAACTTTTAGATCTAATAGCTAAGATTCAAAACCTTATACTTGATCATGGGTCATTGATCTCCATTGACGTAACTTTTAGATATGAAGATCTAAAGATTGCTTGCAACCACACAGGGTGTCTGGTCTCTACAAATTGTCCACTCGAAGTCATGCACTGATTCGATCTTCCAGGACTGCTAGATCATGAGGAGATCGTATGATGGGCTGATCTAAACTCTTCTTGTTCTTCGAACATCTCAAACTTTGTGAAGTCAAAGATGAGTTGATGGAGGATGTGAAAAGAGGAAGAAGAACAAGGAAAATAAGCTTTCTCTCTTATTTTTCTTTCTTCCAAAATAAAACCCTAGAACTAGTTCCAGGTCTTTCACCCTTAGATAAGAAGGATCTCTTCTCTTTCTCACATGCCTTAGATGGCTTCCCACCCTGAAACCTCACATGCCCTGATGGTTTTCCACCCCTTCTCACTAGTATTTTTCATGAAAAATAGGATTAGAAGTGGCACACAAAGAGAAAAAGGCTTAAACAAAGTGGGCAGCAGCATTTGGATAGAACTGAACTCTATTTCTCATTCAATCCAAACTCTTTTGGATTAGAATTTGAAACCAATGAATTTGTATATATATGTGAACATGGGAAACATCAGGGAGTAGACTTCTTATCATATGCAAATTATTATTTATGTGAGAATAATAAAATGTGAGAGTAGGTGGTGCATAGGGAGATTGGCGCATGAACTAGTCCAACTTGTTTGGACTCTAATTTTTTTATTTGATTCCAATCAGATTAGAACCAAATTAGTAAGATTAAATCCAATCAAAATAGACTTTAAATTGATTTAATTAAATTTTAATTAAATTAGGATTTGATCAAATCAAAGTTTAATCAATTCAGGAACTAATCTTTCTCAATGATTAAGTCATCTCATAATCTAATCAGGTCAAATCAAATTGAATTCAACTCAATTAGATTTAATCCAAACTTCTTTGGTCAATTAAATTGAGCTTATTAGCAATCTTATTGCTAACTAATATTCTAAAAATAGAGTTCCAATCGAGTAGGACTCTTGGTCATAGAGTCTCCATCTAATAGGATTCTGAACCATAGAGTCTCCATCCAGTGGGACTCTTGACCATAGAGTCCTAGCTCAGTGGAATTCATCTCGATCATAGAGTACCAAGCCAATAGGACTTTTGATCATAGAGATCTAGCTTAGCGAGACTCCTGATCATAGAGTTCTTGTTCAGTGAGACTCTTGATTATAGAGTCCTAGTTCGATAGGACTCTCGATCAATAAGATGATTAGATAGATTCTTCTTATGAGTGTGACCCCATAAGTTCTAACATAAATTAATAGCACCAAAATAAATTTTTGTACCAATCAAAGTAATCATCTAGCAATGGTACCCGATGTCCAGATAGATCGAATGCATGCGAAGTAATATTTAAAATCTACTATAATATGGTTATCGCATAATTTATCCCTTTGATCCTGGATGCTCAGAGGATGACCTAAGGTTTAATTGTCAATCCTAAATAAGTTATCCATATTGTATTTCAAATTTTGAATCCATCACATAGATTATCCTGGTTAAGATTTTGCTGAATTAAAATACAGTGATACATTATCTCTAAACTCTTGGAGCGGTCAATCCAATCTTGATCATTCATCGACTTAACAAGTACTTGCCTACAATCAAAAATCTTCCATCATTGAATTAAAAATTCAAGTAGTCCAACATCAAAGTACAGTGAGTTACTTGCAAGTTATCGTGGTGATCTTAGGTGTAAGAAATAATTTAATCCATATCCCTTCAAAGCAAGACTTGATAGTAGAATGCTCCGATGTGGTCACGTTCAGTGCAGATGTATATCT
Organism: Cocos nucifera; assembly: GCA_006176705.1. NCBI lineage: Eukaryota > Viridiplantae > Streptophyta > Magnoliopsida > Arecales > Arecaceae > Cocos > Cocos nucifera. The sequence goes on along the minus strand of QRFJ01000920.1, from coordinate 17,551 downwards.
ATATCTCATCTATATGCCATACCAATATCTGCATACTCCTTAATTAAGAGAATAACTAACCTATATGGTACACAATGATCTACACTTGATATTGCCATCATCTTATTAATAGCATATCGTTTGGTTGCGAATAGGTTTAAGGATTAAATGATAAATTCTTTTTTATCAATTTAAAGTAGTCTTACGGACTTCATCACAACACAGAAGTTCATTAGAAGACGTACACATTTATGATGAATAAAGGCCAAATAATAATTTTTTAATTATCAATTCACATATATTTTTATGAAAGAGCTCAACTATCAATAGACTGATGATTAGCTTTGGAATATAATTCATAATGGATGGATTATAGGTAGAAGAAATAAAATATTTCTTCATCTACCTAAGTAGTTCTCTATTATTTTTAGCCATTTAATTACCAAATTTAATATAAATCAATCATTCAATTTCAAGATTGGATTTAACTAGATCAGAAAAAATAATATCCTACTGCGCATGTACTAATGCAACCCTAGCAGATGGTTCAAAAAAATTATTTTTTATTAATTTATTAATTTATTATTATTATTATTTATTATATTTATTTTTTTTATTTTAAATTTATTTTTATATATTTTATTTTATTATTATTATATTTATTTTGCTTTATTTTTAATATATTTATTTATTTTTGAAGAGAAGAGGAGAAAAGGAGAATAGAGAAATGTATTCTAAAGAAGAAAACCTAAAGAGTCCTAAATTTAAGAAGAGAGAGAAGAATTAGTTGTGATTGGATTTGATGTTGATCAACAATCAAGTTGAGCAATTAATCTTAATTAAGAATTATTCTAGATCCAGATATCTCCTAACTATTAAGATCATCACCTTCAAACCCTCTAAGTAAAAGATCCATCACTCAACTGGCTAGATATATAAGTGTAAGATTGATGGGAGTCCCTCTGTTGCTTTTTTTAGATATCAATTAAATTAGTCAGGTAAGGTAATAGAATCAATTAAGTAACCATCTTTCTTTGGGACATGATTCCTAAACCATTTTTTCTTAGACACCAGTCAAACTGACTAATCCTAATCTGATCCAACTTTTATGATTTATTATCTAAGTGAGCTCGAGTTCCTAGGGCCGATGTTTACTTGATTTTAAGTTAAAGGCTTAAGTTAATGAGGGATGCCGGTTGGTTGTTTGTAGGCTAAGAAAGGATGACCAAATCTCCATCTTTTCTTGATTAATGGGTTGTGCCCTTTAATTGATTTAAGATGAATATACACAATCAATTTCAAACAAGAGGTTCTATGCAACTAGATTAGATGCATGAAACTAATTAATTTTGAGAACCTTACCTTGTCTCCAACAATCACCAAAAAAAAGGTCTAACATGATGGATGCTCTAAGTAATTAGAATTTCTACTCTTATCATGAAGTTTTTATTAAATTTAAGTAGATATTTTTTAAATTAATTTAAAAATAAAATAAATAATGCTAGAAAGAAAAGAGATCTAGGATTAGGATTGATCTCACTAAGCAAAATTGGAAGCTATCTTCCTTCTCCTATTTTTTTTGCTTTTCTTCTTTTTTATAAAGAAAATAAGAAAAATTAGTAAGCTATATTTATAAAAAAATTTAAAAAATCAAAAAATTATTTATAAAAAATTAAAGAAATCAAAAGTTTTAATTTTTATCCTTTCTTAACAATGGCACCAAAAACTTGATAAGTCACGATGTTGTCGTTAGGACACCATGTTTATTAGTTTAATTTTAACTTCTTAAATAATTAAAAATATATAAAAAATAATGAGTCGAGTCAAATCTACAGAGAAGGTAGTTCTTTGATTTAAAATTTTTAATTTTATAAAAAAATTAAAAATAAAATTGAAGTCAAAAAATAAAATGATAAATAAAAAATAAAAATTAAATGGTGCAAAAAGATAAACTTGGTACTAAGATCTATTATTTATATCTTAAGCATCTACTTGCAATAAAAATAAATTTATGATTAAAAGTAAAGAGCAAGAATTTAAAGAGCATAAAATAAATTTTGCATTAATTTAAAATTTAGAATTAAAATACAAAAAATTAAAAAGATAAGAAAATAAATAAATAAAGCTATAATAAAGGTTTAAGTGAATCTACATAGCCTCATCGAGAAGATAGTTGGTGGACTCCTCTTCCTTTGTATTTTTTAGAGCATGCTCGCATCTCCTTCTTCTTCCTTTTTGGATCTGATCTTGATCATAGATTAGCGTTGGCATGAAGATGACATAGGAGATAAGCTCTTCTTCTAAACATCTATTGCTTCAAAGCAGCCTTCAACCCAAGTCTAGCTCCCATCCTATATCTTTCCCACTCTTTAATCGAAGATAGCTTATTTCTATTGGCCCTGACCTTTTAAATAGAGGAGAGAGTGGTGTTGATGAAGGATCTATGTGGAAATTGGTTTAGAACTCATGAAATGAGTCAAACAGGGCTCTCTGTTGTTAATACAAACCCTTGGTTCATCACATCATCAAGAGACTGGAGAATTTAAATCAAAACCAATTGCTTTTTTGATCGTTGGATCGTGCACAGGAGACTTTGCACCATCGAATGTCGATCAAGAATGAGTGCAGCCATTCAATTGTGCAAGAACTATGCTAATGGACCCTATGGACCAAGCACTATATAGACCATGCCCAATTAGAGCATGACACATTAGTTAAAATGATCGAAATGCCCTTTAGACCGTATATTTTTGTAATAGACATGTTAAGGATCCACACTGAATCAGGTACTGTTGTGGTCCATCATGCACCACATAGATTTTGATGCCACCCTAACATAAACATTGGGCAAGTAGGTGGAATTGGGCTATGGGTTGAGCTAGGCTGCGGGTGTGTAGGCTGGGCTGGGCATGCTGGACTTGGTTGTGGGCTGGCTTGCATGCACAATGGGCTAGGCTGGCTTGCAAGCTATCTGATTTTCATTTTATTTTATTTTTTACTTTTTCTTTGAGTCTTCATTCTAGATTCATTTTAAATCTGATTTGCTCTAAATTTTTTTTCTTTAACCAAAAAATTAAGCTCTTTTCATTGCAAAAGATATAAAAGTATTAATTCTTAAAAGTAAAAATAAATTATTCTATAAATTAATACTCTTATTGATATTTTTTTTGATACTTATCAGTTTGCAACCTTTTCCTTGTAGATTAAGAAGCCGTTCTTGAAGGAATATTCTCAAGTATCCTCGAGCATCTTGCCATGAAACTCCTTAGAGCCCTTGAATTCTAGGATGGCCTGCTGAGCTTCTTTCTCACCCATGCTGCCCTCTTCTTAGACCTAGTGGCTCTCTCTTCAACCCAAACAACTTTCTCTTATGGCCTAAGTGACCTTGTCCTCGGCTCAAGTGACTTTGCCCTTGGCTGGTGTTCTTCTCAAATTGGGTGGATTTGTCTTCTACCCTGGTGAACTTTACCACGGCTTGGGATGCCCTTCATTTATCCTCCACCACTAGGCCTTTAAAATGAGCAATCTTCTCCTCATCCTCCCTCTAGGCATGGGCAATCTTGGTCGCGACCTCATCTTCAATCCTCTTGAGCTTGGCCTCTTCCAGCTCATGCTGAGTCTTGGTATCATCGAATCCATGATTTGCAAGGTGAGCCTAATCACTCGCCTCCTCCATCACCCTTTGGGACTCTGATTGCCTCTCCTTGGCCTTGGTTTTTCTTTCTTTAGCTTCATGGAATCGACACTCAGCCTACTCCAATTTTTGCTGGATGGAGTGGGCAATTTCCATAAGCAACTAGGTGGAGTGTATTCCTAATAAGAAAGAAGAGGATTAGTTAGACTATCCAAGGAAAAACTATGGAGTATTGAAGCTTGCGCTTTTACCTTAATGGTGGCACAACATGATGTGGAGATGGCATTCTCAACCAACCATTTCTGGAGATCTTCCTCATCGGCTTGGCGCAAGAGCCCTTAGACTATCTACCAAGATATATAATGATCATTCCTATATAATATCGAGTAAAAAATCTTAGGCAACCAATCAAGTTGGAACATCACCAATCCATCTATTTGCAATGAAAATGAAGGCTTAGAGGATGAGGCTCATAAAGTCCTAACTATAGTGGCTAATGCAGGCACTAACCAGAGATCAAAATTGGGGCCAAAGCAACTTCAGGAGCTGTGAATGCTGTAGGAGCATCCATGGATGCTTGAACTCCATAAGGATAGCTTCTAGTATAGCTAGGGATGAAAGTGGATTGGATAATATCCATATCCAGATCTATTTTTATATCTAAATTTATTTAGATATGGATATAAATTTGAGCATCCTACTAATATCTATATCTATATTCATATTTATTAAAAATAAATAAATATGGATGTTGATAGATAATTATCTAATTTGTATCCAAATATTTGATCATAGTTATAATCTTATTTAATTTTATATAGCACTCATGAACTTTTAAAATAAATGTCTATATTAATATACTATTAACTTGATTTATCATTTACTTAGTGTTGAGAATTATATTCTAAAGTCAATCATCTAGATTGTAGATGGTTGAGCTAAATATAATTATACTTAAATTATTAATAAATAAAATTATTATTATGGCCTTTTGATCACTTTGTGCATCTTTCTGTAATGAACTCTTCTGTGATGAAGTCCTTAGGACTATTTAGACTCGACAAAGGAGGATTTATCGTTTAGTCCTTAAACATGTTCGTGACTAAATTATTCATTGTTACTCAGGACGATAATATATTGAGTGTAGGTCGTTGTGTGCCATAAGTGTTGGTTGTCCTCTTAAACAAAAAGTATGAAGATACTATTATGGCATGCAGGTGAAGCGTAGAGTATATTTTACTGAATGTGATCCAACTGTGGAGCTCTCTACTATCAAGAGTTGCTCGCGAAGGATATGGATCTAAGTGTCCCTTAGATCTGAGATCACCATGATGATCTACAAGCAACTCACTGTACTTAGGTACCAGACTATCTTAATTTCTAATTCAGTGATGGAAGGCTACTGAGTGCGGTCAAGTACTTGGCTTGTCGGTGTGTCAATTAAGATGGGATTGATCCCTCCAAGTGTTGGAGCAAGTGCATCACTATATTTCAGTTTAGCAAACCCTCGATCGGGATGGTCCATGTGATGGACACTGAGTTTTGAAATACACTGTGGATGAATTTTAAGGTTGACAGTAAATCCTAGATCGTCCTTTGAGCATCAAGATCAAGGGGATGAATTATATGGTAACCATATGCCATAGGTCCATCATTATTGCATTATGACTTTTTGACCTATCCGAACATTGGGTACTATTGCTAGATTGTTACATCGATTGGTACAGAAAATTGATTTCTGTGCTACCGATTAAGAATTCAAACCTATGGGGTCACACACAATAAGATTTTCTATCTGATCTGATCGCTAATATTGAGTCTTGATGACCTAGGACTCCATGGTCAAGAGTTCCACTAGACTAAAACTCTATGACCTAGAGTCCCACTCGACTGGAACTCTGAGTCCTTCATGTTCAGGACTCTCTAAACGAGAATCTTAATGACCTAGGACTCTATGATCGAGAGTCCCACTGGACTAGGACTCTATGACCAAGAGTCCTAGTAGACTAGGACTCTAAGTCCTACTTATCTGAGACTCTCTGATCAAATGTTTTGCTGGTCTGAAATTCCATGATCTCGAGATCCATTCATTTAGGATACTGGATTCAAGAGTTCCACTAGATTGGGACTCTTCAAGAGTTTCATGTTGATGGGACTCTGATGCCCGGTAACCCACCCAATTGGGACTCTAATATTTTTGAAGGATTAATTAGCAATTCAACTACTAATTAGCTTAATTTGATTGAGCGATAAGGATTTGATCTAGTCTAATTTAATTTGATTCAATTGGGTTTGACCCAATCAGATCATGAGATGACCTAATCACTAAGGAAGATTCGATCTTGATTTGATCATGATCGGGACCTAATTAATTTTTAATTTGATTAGAATTTTATTGGTTTGAATTAAGCCTAATTTGATTGGTTTAAACCTGCTATAATTGGTTTAAATTAATTAGTTTGGTTGTAACCAATTAGGACCAAGTCAAATGAGATTTGAATTCAAATTCTCCCTAGCGCCCACCATATTTGACTTTTCCACCTTGACCCATGCCCTCCTCTAATTTTGGCATGAGATTTCTCATGCAAAATGAATGTGCACCCTTCCTCTCTTCTGTCTTTGACCTGGTTCAAGGGTTGGACCAGTTCAAACTAAGTTGAATTTTGAATTCAACTTGGTTGGTTTGAAATTTGAAAAACCTAATCTCTTCCTTATCTATTCTCCATACCTACCTATCTTTTGTTGCACATTTTTTTGGGTGATTTCTAATTGAGGGTGAGTAGAAGGAGAGTCCTTCTACTCATCATCCTCTAGGATAAGCATTGGAAATGGATTTGTCTGAATTTGAATTCAAATTTTGTAAGGAGGTTGAAAGAAGTTCAACCTCCATACCTTATCCTTCCCATGCGGTTTTGCCATCGAATACACATCAATAAAAATGTGATTTTTTTGTGCATACATGAGGGATACGAGAGGAGTGTGGGGTGCATTTCTTAGAGAGGGACAAGGTGGGCGTAATTACCTGAGGAATGAGAAAATTCCTATGTAAGAGAAAAGTTCTCTTGCAGCCGTACTCTCTCTCACACCACTTCTCTAATTTTTTTTCCCTTTAGTCACCCATCTAAAAATTATTTTGCAAGAAGGTTAATGGTAGAAGAGAGAGTCCTTGACTCATGAAAATTTGTTTCATGAGAAAACTCCAAAGAGAGAGGGCATGAGAGATTTTTTGGGACGTTAGGATTTTCTAGGTGAGTGAAGCCCTAAAACTAGGTCGCTAGGTTCGGATGGAGAGATTAAGTGCTGCGAGTACCCGATCATCACCAAACTTCAAACACTAACTCATCATCCTTCATACTCAATGTTTTGATTTTCTAGAGTATTTGAGAGACTAGAAAGAAGGTGATCGATTGGATCAATCGCGATCAACCATCGAAGGCCCTGGCGAGGAGTTAGCACTCCGGTGGAGCTGGTTGAAACCAAAATCTCCATATGGACCAACCATAGAGGCTGGACAAGTATGCGGCTACAACTTGATACCATAACTTATTTTGATGAATTTAGATTATGAAGATCAGCTATCCACACATAGGTATTGAGTTCTGAACTCGTATCGATCAGTAGATTCGATTTACTGATCAATCATATTTAAATTTTAAATTACATATTAGCACATCTAGATCCTGAGTAGGGTTTAAATTGATTAGATCAATGCATGCAGTAGATTAATATTTGATTAATTTTAGTTTTTGCTACTTTAATTTTAAAAATATTTTGAAAATGCAAGCTAAAAATCCTGCTCGATTTTTTTCAATGGTATCAGAGCAACTGGGTTGCTTGAAATGTCTAATATATAATTAGAAATTAAATGTTAGTATATTTAATATGCTTAATCCAAATAGCTTAGTAATCGAGATTGAATGAGCCACCAAGCCATCCGGTCATAAGGGACAAGTATGGTTTAAAGGCCATCTCCTCCCATTCAGTGGGGATCCCTTATGGTGGTAGGGGTGCCACCGTGAACTCATTCATTAAGATGAACAGTGAAAAAATTTTAATGATTAAAATTATTTTAATTAAAAAATTAAATATGAATATATTTTAGATTAAATCTAAAAGGTTGATTCATAGTTTAATTTTTGTTATGTTTTATTTTCTATTTAAAACTAGCAATAGATTGCTGTTTGAGAAATGAGCCGATCCATTTCTGAAATGAGTTGACCCATTTGAAAAATAGAAAATAAAAATCTTTTAAAATTTAAAAACTATTTTTGAAATATCGAACCCTAACCCATCAGCCCAAAAACTTAATTAAAAAAATTAAGTATTATTCATAGGGTCTAGAATTATGAATTAAGATCCTAAGATAAAATCATAAGACTATGGGTTAAAGGGTTAGATGAATTAGGTCCATTAATTGAATTAGACCAAAGGTTAGATAAAGAATAAATTAATCTAGAGTAATTGATCAAATCTAATCAAGTGTTGAATTAGATTAGATCAAGAATACTCTAGAATCAACTACAATAGTTGTAGTTGGACAAGTCCATGTCTTTAACTAGACTAAGATGAACTTGATTCATGGCTTCGTGGTTAAGTCTGAAATTACTAGGTTGATCAGATTAAATCGAATTAATCAGATGGTATCTAAGGTAAGTTTGGCAGTCTAGACTAGTAATTTTTAATTAGGAGCTACTCGCATTGATTCGATCTTTGATGAGGTAATGGCATATCCCTTCCATTGATCTTACATACCTAGCCGACATGATCGATTGGGATTTAATTAGATCACTTGGTGATTCAGACTAACCCATATCACTAGGAATTAGTTTGACTAATTTCAATCAGTAAGACTGAATTAGGTGCCCATGGACTTAAATTGATCCTAGCCCTAACTTATTGAGTTGTTGAAGTCAGTTGGAGGGTTTGACTTAGTGAAGTCAGTGGGAGAAATTGGTCTATGTCCTTTCTATCTAAAATCACATGTAACCTAAATCCTCCAAATTATTAGGTCCTTAAAATTATTAAGTTATGGGGATAACTGAGTCACAGCCTCCCATTAAGGTGAATAGTAATGAGTCCAATCTTTTGGAAAGACATTGGAGGTGCCTTACACCTGGTGTTCGTCTGGATATTGAAATTGCTATCCATCATATGATGATTAGGTCGCACTCTCTTAATGATGATCAGATTAGCCAGAGCTTTCCTTAGGCCTGATTATCATTGGTTTGATGTACCGAAGTCAATCATGTTAATGGTTGGACCTAACCAGATCTTTTCATTGAAGGCCATAGCCTACTGATTTGGCATCTAGGGCAAAACCTAAATACTGAAAATTATTTATAAAAATAATTGGTTGTGAACCTACCTGTAGATGCACATGGGTTAGCCAGAGCTTTTCTCGGACCCGTATGTAGTCTATGTGAATTCCAATATTCGCTAAAGAGTTAGTGTAATTTCTCAAATTGGAGGTAATGACTACCAATTCGTTAAAAATAGTGAAAGAACCTTTGGACTAAAGTCTAAGTCTTTAGGATTAATTAATTCAAGTACTAATAAGATTTCATATTCTTCTTTCAGATATTTAGAATGGCTAGATTTAGTCCGCTCCATTCATTGTTGGATAGTAGCAAGTGTTTAGGACCTAAGAATGCTCCATTCAGGCAAACCTAGAGAGGAATGGTCCTCTTGATCCAAATAGGCTGAATAGTAGAAATCAGTAAGTGGTTATTGGTCAAGGCTGTTATATGATAACACCTTATAATTTCTTTGTATATGATACATCTACCTAGGTATTAGATACTGGGAGTTCGATTCATATATGCAATTCATTTCATGGACTTTAAATTGATAGAAAATTTGAGAATGGTGATAGATTTCTTAATGTTGTGGATGGATGTCAAGTTTCAGTCCTAGCATCAAAAACTGTTGAACTATTTTTCAAAAATAATAGTACCATTTTAAGTGATTGTCACTATTGTCCATCTTTTATATGTAGACCCATGATATCGCTCGAACGCCAATCATCCTTGACATCACAAGCACCGATATCATGTTGCAGAAGCTTCTGATCTTTAGCATAGAGCTGAAGGAATCTGTAATGTTCTCTATGGGCAGCAAATCCTAGATCCTCCATCTAGATCTATGATGGGATGCCTCCCTCCTTGGGCTTGAGGGAGACGCCCCCCTTCTCTAGGGCTTCTTCAAGAACCTTAGGGCATTAACTCTCGAGAGAAGAGAAGAAGAGAGTTGAGGCCCTACGATTCTTGAAGAAGCCCTAGAGAAGGGGGGCATCTCCCTCAAGCCCAAGGAGGGAGGTGCCCTACATAGATCCAGATGGAGGATCGGTGGTTTGCTACCCATAGAGAACGTCACAGGTTTCTTCAGATCCATGCTAAAGATCAGGAGCTTCTGCAACATGATATTAGTACTTGTGATGTCAAGGATGATTGGCGTTCGAGCGATATCATGGGTCTACAATTTGGTGCCAGAGCTAGGTGATGCCTAGAATGTTGCATCGAAATATGGTATTTCTTCTTCTCTATTCCTTAAATTATTTGATCATGCTTCCATAGAAATCTTTAAGAAATATTTTTTTATTGCTTGGCTAATCACCAGCAGCCACGTCGATCCATGTAGAAAGAGTGCATATTCCCAACATTATCATGAACATAATATCCATTGGGCTTTTGGCCTAAGATAGTTATAGTTTATCAATAAAGGGATATTATTACAATATCATTATGAATAATGTCACAATAATGCAAGGATAATTAAGAAATGGCATTTATATTTTATCATAGCCTATTAGTATAATGTACACATCGAATAAATGATCAAAACTAGATAATGTCGCTAATGCTTATCTTTGGCACTATAGGCTTGGTCATGTAAATAAGAATAGGATTAATAGATTAGTCAAGGAGCGTATTCTTGACATTGATGATTGTGAATCATTGAATACTTGTGAATCCTATCTTCTTGGTAAGATGACCAAATCACCTTTTACAGGAAAGGATGAGCAGACCATTGAGCTTCTAGGTCTAGTACATACTGATGTATGTGGACCTATGAACACATGTGCTAGAGGTAGATTTTACTACTTCATTACATTTACTGACGACCTCTTTAGGTATGGGTACATCTATCTTATAAAGAGTAAATCCGATTCATTTGAAATATTCAAACGATATCGAAATGAGGTAGAAAAATAACTTAGGAAGAGTATTAAAATTCTTCCATCTAACTGAGGAGGTGAATATCTTTCCAACAAGTTTTTGACATATCTAGGAGAGAATGAAATTCTCTCATAATGGATCCCTCCTGGAACACCATAGCATAATGATGTATCTGAAAGGAGGAATCGAATCCTGTTGGACATGGTTCGGTCCATGATGGGATTTACAAGTGTGTCGATTTTATTTTGAGACTTTGCACTAGAAACTACCTATTTTATTTTGAATAATATTTCAAGCAAGTCTATTGCAAAGACTCCATATGAGATATGGACTGGGCGTAAGCCAACACTCTCTCACTTTAGGGTTTGGGGATGTTCGGCTTATGTTAAATATTTGTAAACAGAAAAGCTTGGACCTAGATTTGATAAATGCCTATTCATAGGATATCCTAAGAAAACTAGGGGTTATTACTTATACCTTACTAAAGAATAGAAGGTGCTCGTCTGCAATAGAGCAGTCTTTTTGGAGAAGAAGTTCCTTAGTGAAGGAACAGCTGCCTCTAATGTTGAACTTAATGAAGTTCAATAGGTGAAAGAACCGACACATTGTAGTAAACCTGCAGAACTAGATTTGATAAGATCAAATCCAGAGCCTATTGAAATGGCACCAAGAAGATCCAATAGAGTACCATGTCAATCGGATAGATACTATGATTTCTTGATTCGGAATGTTGATCCTATCAAACTCAATGAGAATGATGAGGATCCAATCATCTACATGGATGACATGCAGAGGTCTGACTCCAATAAGTGGCTGAAAGCCATGAAGTCCAAAATGAAGTCTATGAAGGTCAATAGTGTATGGACACTAGTTGATCCACCTAAAGGGGTAAAATCCATTAGGTGTAAGTAGATTTTCAAAAGGAAATGGAGCATAGATGAAAATGTGGAGACCTATAAAACCCATCTGGTTGCCAAGAGATATCATCAGTGTTATGGTATTGACTATGATGAGATATTTTTCCCAATGGCAATGCTCAAATCTATTCGGATCATGCTTGTGATAGCAGCATACCAAGACTATGAGATCTAACAAATAGATGTGAAAATAGCTTTCCTAAATAGAGAGATGGATGAAGAGGTGTATATGATAAGCCTGAGGATTTCACATCTACAGATGAGTCTAAGGTGTGCAGGCTTCAAAGATCCATCTATGGATTGAAGCAGGCATCGCGGAGTTGAAACATACATTTTGATAAAGTAATCAGAATGTATGACCTCGTTAAGAATGGAGAAGAATCCTGCATATATAAATGGGCCAATGGGTCTGTTGTTGTATTCCTTGTACTCTATGTTGACGACATTCTCTTAATTAAAAATGATATCCCTGCATTATAGGAAATAAAGGTTTGGCTATCATCTTAATTCTCTATGAAGGACTTGGGAGAAGCTTCTGTTAGATATATGTGCCCTAGAAGCCAGAATTGGCTGACACTTGTAATACACTTCTAGGGGCAAAATTGTAATTTTGACTATAATTAATGAAATGGGTTATTTTCTATCACACATGTGTATTTAGTGTCTGTGATACATCCTTTGAGTTAATGGTAATGATAATTCATATTTTCAAGAGTTGAAAATTTAAGACATGAATAATCATTATTAACTCATAAACAGCTCCCGACCATAGGATCATCACGAGGATGGTGATTGATCCGGAAGGTTGGTGTACGATCGCTTCTCTTTAGTAGATGAGTCTTGAGTCTACGGTGTGGAGACACCGGAGCGAGAGTACAGGTACTCATTAGAGAACGAGGGCACTGAGCGTGACCACCTCGAGTAGTCATTAGGGAAGTCTACCTTCTCGTCAATGACTGACTCGATGCTGCAGTAGTGTGTCTGGTTCTTTGACCTGAGATGCATCGGCAGTTCACCTTGAGGGTGTTATAGTTTGACTACACCATTACTCGGTCTCCTAGCCATATGGAACCCTGAGGTGTATGTTGGCTATAGCATGTTCATTGTAGGAACTGGATTGCATCAAGATGGGAATCTATCTACCTCGGTGGTAGAGGAGTAGCCCTATGATGATCATGAGAATCAAGTCCAGAAATCCATGGCCATGGTAGAGTGAAATAATAGAAAGAGTTTCTATTTAGATTTTCACATTGGACTCGAATCGAATGATTACATCATATGACAGAGACTAGGGTTTGACGAGTTCACCTTAACCCTAATCTGATCGGGGCTCAAGATAGAAGAACTGAATCACACAGGTAGCTGCACCAAGAGGTTCGCATTCAGCTCTGATGGGTTGCCACCATATACTGCTAGGTGTCACTGGTGGATTTTGGGAGCAATTAGAATGATTTAGATGATCGATCATTCTAGCTGTTCGAATCAGAAGAGTTCTGATCCATCGAAAGGAGTTTCGATGATGTCTATGATAGAGATCATGACATATCCCATTACCATACAGAACTGAACCTAACTGGGTCACACAAACAAGGGTTTGAATCTGGTGATCATCAATTGAACTGATCTAGTTCAATTGATCTGAATGAGATTCAATTAGGTTCAAGGAAATCGTGCTAGCACTCGATTGAACCTAACGTTCTTCTTTTACTATCATAAATAAGTTGTCCTGACTGAGCCAAAGGAGTTTGTGCTCAATCAGAGGCCTTCATATGGTCTGACTGGAGGTTGTCCAAGTCAGAATAGGTTGTCTTATTTGTAAGACATTACCTGCCATTTTTGGTCACCTGCCATTTCTTGTTCTTTGACTTTGGTCAAAAGTCTACCTTTGACTGGTCAAACGTTGACCATTCACCCTTTGACTTTTGACCACATGTCATGCACCTATTGGAGAGCTGGTGGGGGCCTGTCCCCCTGCCAGAACCTGGCAAGGAGAAGGGCGCACGCCAAGGGTGGCGTGAGCCCAAGTAGGAGGCGCCTAGGAGTCCTTGTTGGACAAGGACTCCACCTCCCTTTAGGATTCCAATCAGAGTTCTACTAAGAATCCAGTTTGACTGGTCTTAGGCGCCCTCTAAGGAGGAATCCAGGGGTCTCTTTTTCAACCAATCAGATTTAGATCTGATTTCACAAAGGGTTGTGATTGGTTGAGAGGAAGAGGAGTTGGATCACAAGAGGTCTATAAATAAGACCCTGCGCCCAACCCTAATCCTAAGTGAATTCAATAGAGATTTCCCACGTCCAAGGCTGCCTCTCCCCTCCTTCTCCATGCCATACTCTCTTCTCCCCTTGCTCTCCACGTCCAAAAGTGTTTTGGACTTAGTTTGGTGCGATTCAGATCAAGGAAAGGCGATCAAAAGCAAGAAGGCTGCGCTGCTGCAAAAGGACGACTGCAGATCTTCAAAAGAGTTTTGAAGATCCTCCAGATCAGATCCAGATCTGATTTTTGGAGGTGTGATAGAGAAGAAGAGGATCTCCAGATCCAACCCGAGTGGATACCGGTAGAGGCCAGGCGCTTGCGTGGCTAAGATCCAGAACCTTCCGCTGCAATCAGGATCATCTACAGGGTAATAGGATTACCCAAATCAGGTAAATTAAATTTGATTTAATTTATCTTATTTTATTTTATTTATTAAAATAATAAGAATCAGATCTGAAACATATCAAGATCTGATTAAGGTCAAGAGAAAATTTTTGAAATATATCTCTTGATCTAATCAGATCTGGACGAACCTGGACCGGGAAATCAGGATTTCCCTTCAACTGGTATCAGAGCCATGGTTCTAAAATTGTTTAGATCTGATTTTAATTTTATTTTAATTAGAAAATAAAGTGATTTCAGATGTCACATGAGATGTGATCAGATCTGAAATCAGAAAAATTAAAATTAAATGATTTGGATCTAAGATTAAGAAGATATGCATGACTAGTTCTAGAATAGAATAGTTCTATAGAATAGTTTTGCATGTCTTTGATTTAATCTGATTAAATCATATTTTAGATCTTCTTATTTACTATTTTCTGATATTATAAGTGTTATAATAACATCTGATAAACAGCAAATAAAAATTATTTAATTTTAAATATCATATGAGATATGATAGATGCATGACTAGACTAGTTGTAGAATAGTTCTACATAATTGTCTAGATTAGAATTTATTTTGATTAGATCAATTTAAATCTAATTTTTTAGATTATTATGAGATAATTTAGATCTGAAAACATGCATGATTTGATACATGAGATGTATGCAAAATATGCCATTGATTAGATCTAAATTTGTATATGAGATATATGATATAGATCTATAACTGTTTTGTAGTATTTACATGTTCCTGATTAAGGCGTTCCTCTTGGCCGTCCGGTCATAAGAACGAAGAAGGGTTTAAAGGCCCTCTCTTCCCATTCGATGGGGTGTTCTTATGACGTGTAGGGGTGCTGCGTGTTCGTCCTTAATCAGAAACCCAAAACTTACTTTCTGCAAAACCCTAGATCCTGAAACCCTAGGATTTATTGTGCATATTTTGTTTATGAACCCAACTTAATTAAGAATTAAGTTTATGGAATATTAATTAGGTCTAAAATTGAGAATTTCAGATCTAAGGACATATTCGATAATCTGGTTCGGCTTGGGTAGCTCAATTAGGTCTAAGCGGTTTGATCCAATACCGAAATCAAGAGTTGGTTAGATGGGATCAACAATGCTTAATTGACCAAGACTAATAGGAATTAAGTCTGGGTCAAGATCGAGTCACGATCAAGCAAGACCTAATTAGGCTCAGAGGTTAGAGTCTGGATTGTAGGCTAACCCAATTGGTTCTGACTCAACAATTTTGGTGTTCTAAGGATTTGGCACTAGAACGACCGACTGGTTTTTAATTGGAAGCTACTCGACCTGAATGCATTCTTGTGCGAGTTAACGGCATATTCCTTCCACCGGTCTCACTTACCTGGCCATTATCTATTGACACAGTTCTGATCTGAGGTGGTCAATAATCCGAGCTAACCCATCCACTAGGTTTAGTCATAATTGTTATGACTAAGCCAAGCTAGTTAATGAGACCTGAATCAATTCTCCCTAAGAAAAGTTAAGTCCGAGGTCTTCCACCATTGTAGACATGCGGGCCCTTCCCGGGGTTGATTGTTCTCGGCTGGATACAGTGGCTCAGTTGCACCGGGAAGACGCAACCATGTCTATTAGGCATTGGATGCTATGGGCTGGAGGATGAGTTGGGCTCAATATTCCGGATACGGTGAGAGACCCAATTAGGAACCCAGTCTATGCAAATGGTGGGTCTGACTAAACTAAGGAGTGGATCAATATTCCGGATACGGTTGAGATCCATGTTAGAGACCAAGTTTGGGTGCACCATGATTAGAGAATCATTGAACAAAGTTTGTTCACTCATTGGCTAAACCCATCCCAATAACTGTTAGGTGAGGTGATGAGTCAGTTGGTGAGACCGCACCACCCACTAGAAATCATCAATCGCGGAGATTTTCGCCATCTCTACAGAGGGAGTGTAGGGATCGAGAAAATAGTGGGAGCTAATTTGTTTAAAAATAAAATCCCTAACTAAATTGGTCAAGTCAAAATATAGTATCTAACTAGAATCTTTGACTCTCTACAGAAAAATGTCTGCGTCCAACCCACTGGCACGTATCCTAGACACACATAGACTGATGGACCCCAATTTATAAGATTGGCTCAGGAACTACAAAATTGTTTTGGGTTCAGAGAAGTTAACACATGTTTTGGACCAGGACCCTCCCACCTTACCAGCTCGTCCATCCACTGAACAGAGAGCGTCTCTGGAAAAATGGATTGACGAAGACAATAAGGCCAGATACTACATGTTGGGCTCGATGTCTGATGAGCTCCAGCGCCAACATGAAGATATCGGACTGCTCGCCAAATGTTGGCTCACCTGCAGGAGATGTTTGGTGAACAGAGTCGCGTAGCCAAATATCAAGTCACGAAATGACTTTTTAAGGCTAAGATGCGTGTGGTTGCATCAGTCCAAGATCACTGTCTGACAATGATCAAGGACATGGAGAGCTTGAGAAGCTCGGTGTGAAGGTTGGACTTGGACTTGCAGAACGATATTTATTCTGCAATTCCTTGACTGATGCATATGGGCAATTCATCATGAATTACCACATGCATAAACTTCAAATTCCTTGGCTGAGTTGAATGAATATGCTGGTTACCGCTGAGCTTTCTATGAAAGGTTCTAAAGGCTCAGTTCTTGCATGGAATGGACTTCTTTCCAAAGAAAGTCTTATGGAAAGAAAGAAGAGTCTGTGAAAAAGCAAAAGGTAGAAGGATCAAAGAAAGAAGAAGGCAGAGACCGAAAGAAGAAGGTCGATGGCAAAGGAAAGTGTTTCCATTGCATACAGCGACGGCCATTGGAAGCGGAACTGCCTACTTACCTGGCCACACCTAAAGAACAAGAAGGAAGGTCTTCTGGAGGTTGCTCGTTATTGAGTCTAACCTTACGGTTTCTTCTGCATCCAGTTGGTGCTTGACTCTGGTTCTAGTGCTCACTCTGTGCACTTCTATGCAGGGTCTTGAGGAACAGGAGGCTGAGGATGGAGACATGATCTACGCGTCGGTAATGGAGCAAGAGTTGCGCCAGTAAGCCATGGAACATACCCTCTGCGATTACCATCTGGTTTAGACTTAGTTTTAAAAGACTGTTATTATGTGCCTGCAGCTAGCAGGAATTTGATTTCTGTTTATGCTTAGCACAGAAGGTTATGTGATCACCTTCTTAGACCATCTCTCTT
>QRFJ01000919.1:347493-385455 GCA_006176705.1 Cocos nucifera | reverse complement strand
AAAAGAGAGAGATATCATCTAAATCATTCTAATTGCTCCCAAAAACCCTCAGTGACACCTAGCAGTATATGGTGGCAACCCATCAGAGCTAAATACGAAACCTCTTGGTGCAGCTACCTGTGTGATTAAGTTCTTCTATCTTGAGCTCCGATCAGATTAGGGTTAAGGTGAACTCGTCAAACCTTAGTTTCTGTCATATGATGTAATCATTCGATTCAGGTCCATTGTGAAAACCTAAATAAAAATTCTTTCTATTATTTCACTCTACCATGGCCATAGGCTTCTGGACTTGATTCTCATTATCATCATAGGGCTACTCCTCTACCATCAAGGTAGATAGATTCCATCTTGATGCAATCCAGTTCCTACAATGAACATGCTATAGCCAACATACACCTCAGGATTTTGAATGGCTAGGAGATCGAGTAATGGTGTAGTCAAAATATAATACCCTCAAGGTGAACTGCCGATGCACCTCAGGTCAAAGAACCATGACACACTAACTAACGCATCGAGTCACTCATTGAACGAAAAGGTAAGACTTCCAATGACTATCTCGAGATGGTCACAGCCCAATGCCCCATTTTCTAATGAGTATCTATACTTTCACTCCAATGTCTCCACACCATAGACTTAAGATTCATCTACTAAAGAGAAGCGATTGTACACCAACCTTTTGGATCAATCACCATCCTTGTGATGATCCTATGGTCGGGAGCATTTTATAAGTTAATAATGATTATTCATGTCTTAAATTTTCAACTCTTAAAAATATGAATTATCATTACCATTAACTCAAAGGATATATCACAGACACTAAATACACATATGTGATAAAAAATATTCCATTTTATTGATTATAGTCAAAATTATAATTTTGCCCCTAGAAGTGTATTACAAGTATCAGCCAATTCTGACTTCTAGGGCACATATATCTAACAATCTTCCACTTGTCCTAAAGCCAATTGGCTACAAGTCTAAGTCCCATCTTCTTAAGGTGGGCTTCAATCTTTTGTTGTCCCAACAGCTTTGTAAGTGGGTCTGCCACATTGTTTGCGAAATTGACTCTCTTGACCTCGACGTAATCCTTCTTGAGGTAATCACAAATGAGATGGTATCGCCGCTCAATGTGCTTGAATTTTTGGTGAGACCTCAGCTCCTTAGCAAGGGCTATGGCGCCATTGTTGTCGCAGTATAGAGGAATGGCATCTGATGGCATTACTCCAATTTCTGCAGCAAACTTCTTATACCAGAATGCTTCCTTCGCAACCACTGATGCAGCGATATATTCTACTTCCATGGTGGAATCTGCTATCATGGTTCGCTTGGAACTCTACCATTGCACAGCACCACCATTGCACACAAATAGACTCCCAGATGTCGACTTTCAATCATCTATATCGGACATGAAATCCAAGTCTGTGTATCCCTGGACTTGGAGTTCTCCATTACCAAAGACCAACATCATATCCTTAGCTCTTCTTAAGTACTTAAGGATACATTTCATAAAAGTCAAGTGTTCTTCACCTAAATTTGACTGATATCTGCTTGTGACACTCATAGCATGGGCTATATCAAGTCGTGTACATAGCATGGCATACATGAGGCTCCCTATTATAGAAGCATAAGGGATCTTGCTCATGCATTCTATTTCCTCAGGTGTGCTAGGGCACATCTTCTTAGAAAGATGAATACCATGTCTGAAAGGTATTAATCCCCTCTTAGAGTTTTCCATACTAAACCTCTTTAGTACTTTCTCTATGTACATCTTCTATGAAAGTTCTAGAATCCTATTCGGTCTATCCTCTATAGACCTTAATTCTTAGAATAAAAGATGCTTCACTAGGTCTTCATGGAGAATTCCTTGGACAAACCATATTTTGACTGTTGTCAACATGAAAATATCATTCCCAATAAGGAGGATGTCATCCACGTACAATACGAGGAAGACAACAGTGCTCCCACTGACCTTTTTGAAGATACACGATTTTTCTTCATTTTTGATGAAACCAAACATTTTGATCACATTATTGAAATGAGTGTTCCAAGCTTCGAGATGCTGCTTAAAGTCCATATATGGACCTTTGCAGCTTACAAAACCTTGTGATCAGTATCACTGGATGTGAAACCTAGCGACTATTCTATATAGATATCTTCCTCAAGATATCCATTTAAGAATGTCATTTTCACGTCCATTTGCCATATTTCATAATTGAAACAGGCTGCAATGGCAAGCAATGTGCGGATGGATTTTAGCATAGCCACTGAGAAAAAAGTATCCTGATAGTCAATGCCTTCGTGTTGACTATAACCTTTTGCCACTAGTCTAGCCTTGAATGTCTCCACATTCCCATCTGCACTAATCTTTCTCTTGAAGATCCATTTACACCCAATAGGTACTATACCTTCTAGTGGATCTACCAAGGTCTAGACTTAGTTTGAGTGCATTGAGTCAATTTCTGACTGCATTGCCTCTAGCTATTTCTCGGAGTCGAATATCTGATATCGCCTCGTTGTAGGTTTTGGGATCATCGCCATGAGCACCATTACCTACGAAGAATATTTCCTCTACTTTCTCTGAAATAAAATACCTAAGTATCTTTCAGGAGATGAAAAACTCTTTCCAATCTACGAGGTGGAGGAGGTAGTGTTCTTATGGCTCAACCTGATTTGGTTCCAAGATTGTCCTTAGCTCGTTGTACTTGTGAGACTTTCTCATCAAGCTTAATCTGCTTTCCAATGCCGCTATCTTGAATAACTATTTTCCAAGAAAGATGCATGTCGACTACATCACATTATGGTCTTCTGAATGTAGAAATAGTATCCTAATGACTCTTAGGATATCCTATGAATCAAGCTCTGAAGGACCTAAACTCTAACTTGTCCGCTTGTTGTCTTTTGACATGAGCCGGACAACCCCAAATTCTGAGATGACTCAGACTTGATTTCTTACCATGCCATATCTCATACGGTGTGGCAGAAATGATTTTAGAGGAAATCCTATTCAGTAGATAAATTAAAGTTAACAATGAGTGTCCCTAAGAAAAATCAGGAAGGTCTATGAAGCTCATCATAGATTGGACCATATCCAATAGAGTCCGATTTCTTCATTCTAAAATCCCATTGAGTTGAGGTATTCCTAGTGGAGTCCATTGAGAGACTATGCCATTTTTCTTTAGATAGTCTAGGAATTTTCGGCTAAGGTATTCACCTCCTCGATCTAATCGAAGAACCTTAATGGATTTTTAAGTTTGTTTTTCTACTTCATGTCTGAATTCTTTGAACTTTTCAAAAGCTTCAGACTTGTGTCTCATAAGATACACATACCCATACCTAGATAGATCATCGGTAAAGGTAATGAAGTAGACAAAATTGCCTCTAGTTGACACATCAAATGGGCCGCACACATCAGTATGTACTAGGGCAAGGAGATCTGTGGCCCTTTCCCCATGTCCTACAAAAGAGAGTTTAGTCATTTTGCCTTGAAGACAAGATTCACAAGTTGGATATGACTCGGAAGTTAATGGACTCAATAGCCCATTTTTCTCCAATTTGTTGATCCTATTTTCTGCTATTGACCTAAATCTCAAGTGCCATAGATACACTACATTTGGACTATCCCTAGGTCGTTTGTATTCACGTTTTTGCTCGATAGTTAGAATAGGTACATCAATATGTAAGCTGATACAGACCGTTAACAAGAAAACATATTGCAATTTTATTTCTTCATAAAGAATGTTACAATGCGTCCTTAAAGAAGGTAATCACATAGCCTTCTAGTGCTAAGCATGAAATATAGAAATCAAATTCCTACTAGCTATAGGCACATAATAATAGTCTTTCAAAACTAAGTCTAAACCAGATGGTAATCGAAGAGGGTATATTTCCACGGCCACTGCAGCAACTCTTGCTCTATTTCTGATGCATAGGATCATGTCTCCATCCCTCAGCCTCCTGCTATCCTCAAGACCCTGCATGAAAGTGCACAGATGAGCACTAGAACCAAAGTCAAGCACCCAACTGGATGTAGAAGAAATCGTAAGGTTAGACTCAATAACGAGCATACCTCCAGAAGGACCTTCCTTCTTGTTCTTAAGGGTGGGCAGGTAAGTAGGACAGTTTCACTTCCAATGCCCGTCGCTGTTGTAATAGAAACACTTTCCTCTGACATCAGGCTTCTTCTTTGTCTCTGCCTTCTTTTTTTTTGCTTCTTCCACCTTTTGCTTTTTTGCAAACTTCTTTTTTTTTTCAGAAGACTTTCTTTTAGAATAAGTCCATTTTATAGCAAGAACTAAGCCTTTAGAACCTTTCATAAAAAGCTCAGCGGTGACCAGCATGTTCATTAATTTGGCTAAGGAATTTTGAGATTTATGCATGTGGTAATTCATGATGAATTGCCTATATGCATCAGTCAAGGATTGCAGAATAACATCGTTCTGCAGATCCAAGTCTAACTTCACACCGAGCTTCTCAAGCTCTTCCAAGTTCTTGATCATCATCAGACAGTGATCTTGGACTGACTGCCCATCATGCATCTTAGCCTTAAAAAGCCATTTCGTGACTTGATACTTGGTTGCGCGACTTTGTTCACCAAACATCTCTTGCAGGTGAGCCAACATTTGGCGAGCAGTCCTGATATCTTCATGTTGGTGCTGGAGCTCATCAGACATCGAGCCCAACATGTAATATTTGGCCTTATTATCTTCGTCTATCCATTTTTTTCAGAGACGCTCTCTGTTTAGTGGATGGATGGACTGGTAAGGTGGGAGGGTCCTAGTCCAATACATGAGTTAACTTCTCAAAATCCAAATCAATTTTGTAGTACCTAAGCCAATCTTCGTAATTAGGTCTGGTCAGTCTATGTGTGTCCAGGATACGTGCTAATGGATTGGACGCAGACAATTTTCTATAAAGAGTCAAAGATTCTAGTTAGATACTGTAATTATGACTTGACCAATTTATTTAGGAATTTTATTTTTAAATAAATTAGCTCCCACTATTTTTTTGGATTTCTAAACTCCCTCTATAGAGATGCAAAAATTTTCATGATTAATAATTTCTAGTGGATGGTGCGGTCTCATCAACTGACTCATCACCTCACCTAACAGTTATTGGTGATGGGTTAGCTAATGAGTGAACAACTCTTGTTCAATGATTCTCTAATCATGATGCACCTAAACTTAATCTCTAATTCATGAATCTCATCATATCTGGAATATTGATCCACTCCTTAGTTATGTCAGACCCACCATTTGCACAGACTGGATTTCTAATTGAGTCTCTCATCGTATCCAGAATATTGAGCCTAACTCATCCTCCAGCCCATAGCATCCAATGCCTAATAGACATGGTTGCATCTTTTCGGTGCAACTGAGCCATTGTATCCAGCCAAGAATAATCAATTCTAGAAAGGGTCCGCACATCTACAATGGTGGAAGACCTCAGACTTAATCTTTTCTTAAGGAGAATTGATTTAGGTCTCATTAAACTAGACTTGTCATAGTCATAACAA
Source organism: Cocos nucifera (assembly GCA_006176705.1). NCBI lineage: Eukaryota > Viridiplantae > Streptophyta > Magnoliopsida > Arecales > Arecaceae > Cocos > Cocos nucifera. The sequence continues at coordinate 379,943 of QRFJ01000919.1, read as the reverse complement.
TTATGACTAACCTAGTGGCATGGGTTAGCTCAGATTATTGACCTCCTCAAATTAGAACTGAGTCAATAGATATGGTCAGGTAAGTAAGATCGGTGGAAGGGATATGCCATTAACTCGTACAAGAATGCATTCAGGTCGAGTAGCTCCCAATTAAAAACCAGTCGGTCATATGTGCCAAACTTACCTTAGACACCAAATTATTGAGTCAGAACCAATGGGTTAGCCTACAATCCAGACTCTAATCTCTGAGCCTAATTAGGTCTTGCTTGATCATGACTCGATCTTGACCTAGACTTAATCCTATTAGGCTGGTCAATTCAAGCATTGTTGATCCCATCTAACCAACTCTTGATTCAGTTTGATCAACCGCTTAGACCTAATTGAGCTACCCAAGCCCGAACCCAGTATTATGAATATGTCTTAGATCTAAAATTCTCAATTTTAGACCTAATTAATATTTCATAATCTTAATTTTTAATTAAGTAGGGTTCATAAATAAAATATGCATAATAAATCCTAGGATTTTAGGATCTAAGGTTTTGCAGAAAGTAAGTTTTGAGTTTTTGGTTAAGGATGAATGTGCAACACCCCTATACATCATAAGAACACCCCATCGGATGGAAGGAGAGGGCCTTTAAACTCTTTTTCGTTCTTATAACCGGACATCTAAGAGGAACGCCTTAATCAGGAACATGTAATACTACAAAATAGTTTTAGATCTATATCATATATCTCATATACAAATTAGATCTAATCATGGCATATTTTACATACATCTCATATATCGAATCATGCATATTTTCAGATCTAAATTATCTCATAATAATCTAAAAAATTAGATTTAAATCGATCTTATCAAAATAAACTCTAATCTAGACAACTATGTAGAACTATTCTACAACTAGTCTAGACATGCATCAATCATATCTCAAATGATGTTTAAAATTAAATAATTTTTTATTTACTATTTTTTAGATATTATTATAATAATTATAATATCAAAAAATAGTAAATAAATAGATCTAAAATATGATTTAATCAAATTAAATTGAAAATATGCAAGACTATTTTATAGAACTATTCTATTTTAGAACTAGTCATGCATATTTTCTAATCTTAGATCCAAATTATTTAATTTTAATTTTTTTAATTTTAGATCTGATCACATTTCAAGTGACATCTAAAATTAGTTATTTTTTAATTAGAATAAATTTAAAAATTAGATCTAAACACTTTAGAACCTTGGCTCTGATATCAGTTGAAGGAAATCCTGATTTTTTGGACCGGGTTCGTTCAGATCTGATTGGATTAAGAGATATATTTCAAAAAAAATTTACTTTAATTCTAATCGAATCTAAAATATTTTAGATCTAATTCTTATTTATTCTAATAATTAAAATAAAATCTAGATAAATTAAATTTAATTTAATTTACCTTGATGTAGGGTAATCCTATTACCCTATGATGATCCTATAAGCAACGGAACGTTTTGGATCTAGCCACGCAAGTGCCTGGCCTCTACCGATATCCACTCGGGTTGGATCTAGAGATTCTCTTCTTCTTTATCACGTCTCCAAAAATTAGATCTGAATCTGATTTGGAGGATCTTCAAAACATCTATCGAAGATCAGCAGTTGTCCTTTACAGTAGCGCAGCCTTCTAGCTTTCTATCGCCTTTCTCTCATCTGGATCGCACCAACTAAAATTCCAAACTACTTTGGGCATGGAGAGGAGAGGGAGAAGATGGACTTGGCATGAAGGAGGAAGAGAGAGGCAGCCTTGGGCATGGGAAATTCATTCTCACTTTGAGCTAGGTGCAGGGTCTTATTTATAGATTATGCGTGATCCAACTCCTCTTCTTCCTAATCAATCACAACCCTTTATGAAATCAGATCTAAATCTGATTGGTGGGAATAGAGTCCCTTGGATTCCTCCTTATATGGCACCTAAGACCAGTCAAACTTGGTTCTTAGGAGGAGTCTATTTGGAATCCAAAAAGGAGATGGAGTCCTTGTCCAACAGAGACTCCTAGGCGCCTCCAGCCCTTAGCATGCGCCCTCCTCCTTGCTAGGTTCTGATAGGAGGACAAGCCCCTACCAACTCTTCAATAGGTGTGTGACACATGGACAGAAGTCAAAGTATCAATGGTCAACATTTGACCAGTCAAACGTCAATTTTTGACCAAAGTCAAAAGACGAGAAATGATAGGTGGCCAAAAATGGCAGGTATTATCTTACAAAATAAGACAACCTTTTTTGACCTGGACAGGCTCCAGTCAGACCAAGTGAAGGCCTCTAATCAAGCACAAACTCTTTTGGCTCAGTCAGGACAACTATTTATGATAGTAAAAGAAGAACGTTAGGTTCAATCGAGTGCTAGCACGATTTCCTTGAACCTAATTGAATCTCATTCAGATCAATTAAATTGGATCAGTTCAATTGATGATCATTAGATTCAAACCCTTATTTGTGTGACCCAGTTAGGTTCAGTTCTGTATGGTAATGGGATATGTCATGATCTCTATTATCGACATCATCGAAACTTCTTTCGATGGATCAGAACTCTTCTGATTCGAACAGCTAGAATGATCGATCATCTAAATCATTCTAATTGCTCCTAAAATCTACTAGTGACACCTAGCAGTATATGATGGCAATCCATCAGAGCTGAATGTGAACCTCTTGGTGCAGCTATCTGTGTGATTAAGTTCTTCTATCTTGAGTCCCGATCAGATTAGGGTTAAGGTGAACTCGTCAAACCCTAGTTTCTATCATATGATGTAATCATTCAATTAAGGTCCGTTATGAAAACCTAAATAGAAACTCTTTCTATTATTTCACTCTGCCATGGCCATGGGCTTCTGGACTTGATTCTCATGATCATCATAGGGCTGCTCCTCTACCACCGAGGTAGATAGATTCCATCTTGATGCAATCCAATTCCTACAATGAACATTCTATAGCCAACATACACCTCAGGGTTTCGAATGGCTAGGAGATCGAGTAATGGTGTAGTCAAAATATAACACCCTCAAGGTGAACTACCGATGCATCTCAGGTCAAAGAACCAGACACACTACTACAGCATCGAGTCAGTCATCGACGAAAAGATAGACTTCCTAATGACTACTCAAGGTGGTCACGCTCAGTGCCCTCATTCTCTAATGAGTACCTATACTTTCACTTCGGTGTCTCCACACCATAGACTCAAGACTCATCTACTAAAGAAAAGCAATTGTACACCAACCTTCCGGATCAATCACCATCCTTGTGATGATCCTATGGTCGGGAGTATTTTATGAGTTAATAATGATTATTCATGTATTAAACTTTTAACTCTTAAAAATATGAATTATCATTACCATTAACTCAAAGGATGTATCACAGACACCAGATACACATCTGTGATAGAAAATAACCCATTTTATTGATTATAGTCAAAATTATAATTTTGCTCCTAGAAGTGTATTACAAGTGTCAGTCAATTCTGGCTTCTAGGGCACATATATCTAACAACCAGCATATTTATAAGCTCAGCCAGAGTATTCTAAAGTTTATGCATATAGTAGTTCATGATGAACTACCCATATGTATCAGTCAAGGATTATAGAATTATATCATTCTACAGATCCCGATCTAACTTCACTCTGAGCTTCTCAAGCTCTTCCAAGTCCTTGATCATTATTAGACAATGACCTTGGACTGACTGCCCATCACGTATTTTAGCCTTAAACAGTCATTTGGTGATCTGATATTTGGCTACGTGACTCTATTCACCAAACAACTCTTGTAGGTGAGCCAACATTTAGCGAATAGTCTTGATATCTTCATGTCGGTGCTAAAGCTCATGAAACATTGAGCCCAATATGTGGTATCTGATCTTATTATCTTCATCCATCCACTTGTCAAGAGGCGCTCTCTGTTCAGCGGATGGACGAGTTGGTAAGGTGGGAAGATCCTAATCCAATACATGAGTCAACTTCTTAAAATCCAAAATAATTTTAAAGTTCTGTAGCTAATCCTTGTAATTGGATTCGATCAGTCTATGAGTGTCTAGGATACGGGCTAGTGGGTTGGATGCAGATATTTTTCTTTTTTCTGTAGAGAGTCAAAGTTTCTAATTAGATTTTATAATTAAGACTTGATCAATTTATTTAAAAATTTAATTTTTAAATAAATTAGCTTCCACTATTTTCTCGAATCCCTACACTTTCTCTATAGAGATGCAAAAATCTCCATGATTATTGATTTCTAGTGGATGGTGCAGTCCCACCAACTGACTCATCACCTCATCTAACAGTTATTGATGATGGGTTCGCCAATGAGTGAACAACTCTTGTCAAATGATTCTCTAATCATGGTGCATCCAAACATGGTCTCTAATTCATGAATCTCATCATGCCCAGAATATTGGTCCACTTCTTAGTTAAGTCAGACCCACTATTTGCACAGATTGGATTTCTAATTGGATCTCTCATCGTATCTGAAATATTGAATCCAATCCATCCTCCAACCCATAGTATCTAATGCCTAATAGACATGGTTGCATCTTTTTGGTGCAATTAAACCACTGTGATCAATTGAGAACAATCAACCTCATGAAGGGCCCGCACATCTACAATGGTGGAAGATCTTAGACTTAATCTTTTCTTAGGAAGATTTGATTTAGATCTCTTTAAACTTGACTTGACATAGCCATAACAATTATGACTAACCTAGTGGCATGGATTAGCTTGGATTGTTAGCCACCTTAGATCAGGACTGGGCCAACAAATATGGTCAGATAAGTGAGACCGATGGAAGGAATATGTCATTAACTCAATAAGAATGCATTCGAGTTGAGTAGCTCCCAATTAAAAACTAGTCAATCGTATCTGCCAAACTTATCTTAAATACCAAATTATTGAATCAGAATCAATCGGATTAGCCTACAATCCAGACTCTAACCACTGAGCCTAATTAGGTCTTAACACGATCGATTAGTCATGTGACTCAACCTTGATCTAGACTTAATCCTATTAGGCTGGTCAATTTAAGCACTCTTGATCCCACCTAACCAACTCTTGATTCGGTATGATCAACCACTAGATCTAATTGAGCTACTCAAGCCCGAACCCAATTTTATGAATATGTCTTAGATTTGAAAATTTTTAATTTTAGATCTAATATATTTCATAATCTTAATTTTTAATTCAGTTTAGGGTTCATAAACAAAATATGTATATAAAATTCTAAGATTTCAGGATCTAAGATTTTGCAGAAAATAAGTTTTTGATTTTTGATTAAGGTCAAATGCGCAGCATCCCTACACACCATAAGAATATCCCATCAAATGGAAGGAGAGGGCCTTTAAATCCTACTTCGTTCTTATGATCGGATGGCCAAGGGGAACACCTTAATCAAAAATATGATAAATCTACAAAACTAGTTAGATCAACATTATATATCACATATATAAAAATTGATCTAACTAAAAATATATTTTGCATACATCTCATGTATCATATCATGCATATTTTTAGATCTATATTATCTCATAAATATCTAAAAAATAAGATTTAAATTTGATCATATCAAATTAAAATTTATTCTAGATAATTTTATAGAACTATTCTATAACTAATCTAAACATGCATCTATCATATCTCATATGAATAAATTAAATAAATTTATTTTCTATTTTTTAGATCTAATTATAATATTTATAATATTAAAAAATAATAAATAAATAGATTTAAAGTCATAAATAATTAAATTAAAATTATGATTATGCTAGACTACACATAGAATAATTCTATTTTAAGTCTAGTCATGCATCTCATACATCTTAAATCTAGATTATTTAATTTTTAATTTTTTTGATTTCAAATCTAATCACATCTAATGTAACATCTGAGATCATCTAATTATCAAATCAAAAATAAATTAAAATTAGATCTAATGAATTATCAGAACCTGACTCTGATACTAGTTGAAGGAAAAAATTTATTTTTCGTATCAAGTTCGTTCAGATCTGATTGGATCAGGAGGAATATTTTAAAATTTTTTCTTCTAAGATCCTAATTAGATCTGAGACTCCTCAGATTTGATCTTATTAATATGATAATAAAATAAAATAAAAATTTAATTTAATTTAATTATACCTTTATTTTGGATAATACAATTATCCTATGATGATCATGATATTTGCCTGAGGTTCTAAATATAGCCATGCAAGCGCCTGGCCTCTGTCGATATTCACTCGGATAGGATCTGGAGATCTTCTCCTTCTCAATCAATTCTCTAAAAATTAGATCTAGATCTGATCTTGAAGATCTTTAAATTTTCTTTTGAAGAACTATCATTGTCTCTTATAGCAGTGCTGCCTTCTTTCTTTCCTGGCGCTTTTTACTTACTTGGATCACACCTTATTCATGCCTAAAACCCCTTGGGTGTGGAGAGGAGAGAAAAGACCAGAGGGTGGCATGGAGGAGGGAGAGAGGCTTTGTGGCATGGGCTAAAGGCAGAAGCATTAAAAACTAGGGGCAAACAAGGTTTATATAGATCCTGCTGTGCCATGCAATGCCACATCATCCTGGCCAATCCTAGCCTTTTATGCAATCAGATGTAAATTTGATTGGTGGGATGACATCATCTGATCCAATCAGATGAGAGACCCTCAAAACCCTCCTAAGGTGGCACCAAGACTGGGTCAAACATGAGTTCTTGGCGCCACAGAGTTTAATCTCCTGAAGCAATCCTGGAGTCCCATCTATATGGGACTCCTCCTTTTAGGGGTGTGATAAGTGGTAAAAATATACTAATAAAAGTATTAAATTATAAAATAAATTAATCTATTTTTTAGAAATTAATATTTTTATTAATCTTATATAGGAAAGAAGGCCATCAATATGAAGATCTTATTTTTCTAATTCAGATGAAATAAATTTCAGACAAAACGGACTTCAAATGAGCCCAAAATTGAATTTCAAAAAAAAAAAGAGCCGGTCTAGTTCAAACCGGTTCAGAAAAATTGGCTCAGCAGATTGCTCGGTCTGACCGCACCCAGCAGACCGACCCGCTGATGCAACACTGATGCCAAGCTGACGTCAGCATTTTTTGCGGTGCATGGTGAACCATTTGGAGAGTATTTCGAGGATTTTACATGGAGAAGCGCGCTCTAATTGACTGAAGAATGCAGCAGTCCATGCAATACCAGGCTCGCGCATGATCTATAGAGGGCAATTTGGGAATTTTTTCTGATCCGATGGGTGCCTTTCACTGGGATTTGATCGGACGGCCAAAATGCATGCGCTGATGAACGGCATCCGCAGCTCTCAGTCGAGATCCAATGGTTAAGATTCATCCCAACTTTAAACTAAAGATCAGAAGCCTTCCTGTGCATGATCTGATGGCCCAGATTTGATCTTCAAGGCTGATCCAACAGTTCAAATGAAATCCAACTTGATTTGAGATTTTAAGATGATTTTTGAGTGATTTTTGGACCATTTAATCAGCATCCAATGGTTAGAATTGGTCCAAAACTCTTTTTGAGTTATTTTGAGAGTTTTAAACCTAATTTTAATAGGATTTCAATGAAAAAAATTCACCTTTCAGCCTATAAAAAGTCTGCTATTGCCGAAGAAAAGAAAAAGAGAGAGGGGAGATAGTAAAAAAAATAAAAAAGAAAAACAAGAGAAAGAGAGGAGAGAGGTAGAAAGAGAAGAGAGATTTTTGAGAGAAAAGGAAGGGTTTTTAAATTTTTTCTTCTTCCGACAATCAGAACATTGATCAAGGAGCTTCTTTTCTTCTTCACCAAGTTCTCCACACCAAGAGCGATGGACAATCAATTTCAGCAATCAAACAGTCTAATTTCTTTATGCTTTTTATTTTATTTGCTATTTTTGAACTTGTTATCATAAACTAAATTTTCTTTTACTAAAGCTAAGATGTAGCCACTCTTTTGATGCAATATTCAGTGTGATTTATTTTTAATTTTTAAATTTTATTCATAAGGAGTATATAAATCTGATCTTAATATTTTTAGATTACTGGCCATCTTCTAATTGACCTGATGAACATAGATGTTACAGACCAAGTACATCTATGTTATTGCTTCTTGATTATATACCTTGTATTATGAATCAAATTAGAATTCATATGTATGTAGAAATTTTAGTGTACTTTGGACGCAGCGTATTTTAATTAGAGGGTTTCACAAAACTTAATGCATTAATATTTATTTAAATTACACCTGAACCAAAGGGTAATTAATAAATATTGATAGTTTTGCTACGCCTGGACCGAAGGATAGTAAATAAACTAGGAAACTCCACCGTCATATGAAATAAAATTAATCTAATAATTTGAATATTGTATTGACTGAGTTGGTGAATCGATTGCCTTAGTAACACATTGCTCTTAAGTTTAAAATCCTAATAATTACACTTTCTCTATTTCCTTAAAATTTTTAATTATTTTTTTATTTTATTATTTAATTTTTTATTCTCATAAATTGGTCTTCTAAATAAAGCATAGGAAAGAGCTTTTCAATACTTATTTTTCAATCCTCTAGGGACGATACTCTCAAGTCATTTACTTTATTACTTGACCGACTGGTGCACTTGCCATAGCTACAGATTAGCACGCATCAAGTTTTTGGCATCGTTGTTGGAGATTGTCAAAAATAATATTAAAATTTGATCCTAACTTTACTTTAGAATTTTATTTTTAATTTTTATTATTTTTAAAAAAAAAATTGTTCAGTGCATGACACGTACTGGACATAGTAACTTATTATCTTTAGATTTAGAAATTGAAAGAACCATCAGAAGACTACAACAAGAAAGAAACATAGCAGCTGAAGATCCTAATGACATCAATCTAGGATTGGATATAGCGATCGAAGGATAGCATGAAGCTATTCGACCAGTACATCGTCCATTAAATGATTACATCACACCATTTATGGCTGATGCAGCTTCGAGCATCAGGAGACTGCCAGTGTGAGAAAACAACTTCGAAATAAAATCAACGATGATCCAAATGATTTAATCAACTGTCTAATTTAGTGGACACATGCATGATGATCCGAATGCCCATATTTCTAACTTTCTTGAACTTTATGATACTTTTAAAATTAATGGGGTGTCGGATGATGCTATTAGATTAAGGTTATTTCCTTTCTCTTTACAGAATAAAGCTAAGAGTTGGCTTCATTCTCTTCCTGCAAGTTCTATCACAACTTGGGATGTCCTAGCCCAAAAATTCTTAGCCAAATACTTTTCACCTTCCAAGACTACCAAGATGCGCAACGATATCACTTCTTTCATGCAAATGGACATGGAGACACTATATAAGACTTGGGAGCATTTCAAGAAATTGCTGAGAAGATGTCCACATCATCAACTATCCAAATGGCTTCAGGTACAAACTTTCTATAATAGTTTATCTCCTACTAATCATTCTATGATTGATGCAGCAGTAGAAGGAATAATTAATCAAAAAATGAAGGAAGAAGCCTTCGATCTGATCGATGAGATGGCATCAAATAGCTATCAGTGGTAGACAGAATGCATGATGCCAAAAGGACTAGCAGCTGTGCAGGGAGTAGATTGCGTGCCAACCTTACTAGCTAAAATTACAGCCCTTAGAGCCGAAGTCAACAACTTGAAGGGAACAGCTATGCATATTCAGAGCATCACCTATGACCTGTGTGGAGGAGGACACGATATGAGCAATTACCAGACAGATAATCCTTTTGCTAAAACAACTAATACAGCTAATTATGTTGATAATTTTTTTAGACCGTAACAAAATAATCCCTACTCCAACACATACAATCAAGGGTGGAGGCAGCACCCAAATTTCTCATGGAGTAATCAAAATGCAACACAATAGCCACCCCCAGGATTCTAAGTATCTAAAAAAAAGTTCAATATGGAAGAGCTGATGGTCAAACTTATGTAAAACCAAGAAGCAACTATAAAAAATTTAGAAGCCAAACTTAGACAGGACCAAGCAGCAGCAATTCGAAACTTGAAGATGCAAATAGATCAAATGGCTAAGATAATCTTCGAGAGACCTCAAGGATCCTTGCCCAGCAACACGGAGACCAATCCAAGAGAGCAAGTCAATGCTATCATCCTAAGAAGTGGTACAAAGCTGGAGGAATCACATCAGAAGAAAGAGACTGAAGAGCCAACTACAAATAAGGAACCATCAACTAAAATTCATCAATCACCAAAATAATTAGCAGATGGATGGTCTCTAAGTATATAGTTTGCCGATCCAAATGTGAAGCCCTACGTACTGCCACTACCATTTTCAGAGAGATAAATACAGCATCCAGATAAAAAAATTTTTAACTTTTTTAAAATATTAAAGAATTTACATATTAATATTCCTTTTATAGATGCTATCACTTAAATGCCCAGGTATGCCAAGTTTCTCAAAAAAATCCTAACAAATAAGAAAAAGTTGAAGAAGCATGAGAGAATAAATTTGAATGAAGAATGCTCAGCAATACTTCAAAATAAATTACCACAGAAGCTAAAAGATCCAAGAAGTTTTACTATCCCTTGCATTATTGGTGATTGTAGTTTTGATAAAGTTTTATGTGATTTAGGAGCAAGTATTAATCTCATACCTTTTTCTATTTTCAGAAAGCTGGGTCTAGGAGAACTGAAGCCTACCACTATTACTCTTCAATTAGCTGATAGATCCATCAAATATCCAAGAGGTATAGTGGAGGATGTCTTGGTAAAGGTAAATAAGTTTATTTTTTCTGTTGATTTTATTATTCTTGATATGAAAGAAGATTATGATGTACCCCTTATTTTAGGAAGACCCTTTTTAGCTACTGGAAGAGCTTTAATAGATGTTCAACAAAGAAAATTAATTCTTAGAATCCAAGATGAACAAGTTACTTTTAATATTTTTCAAAGATACTAAACATCCTGATGATAATCAAACTTATTTTCTAATTGATATTATTGATAATTCATTATATGAGAATTCTATAGAAAATAGGTTTGAAAGTATAAAAGCTAGCAATGTCCAATTGAAAGAGGGCTCGACCAAACATGAAAGTATTCCAATTGAAGTGGCACCGGATTGATTCAACTCAGAACTCAAAGAAAGTCAAGCTGAAGACTATAAATCAGAACTACTAGATAGGTTGTTTCTTTTCTTTTTAGTTTTGATCATTTTTTTCTTTTATTTTTTAGTAATTTATTGTTGCTCTTTTACTACTTTGGTGTGTATTTTTAATTTTGCAGAGAAAAATCAATGAGAGCTCAAGCAAAATTTCAAAGCTCCAAAGAATCCAGACTGAACCAAATCAGGTGTATTCCTTCCTATCCTTTATTGCATCCTTTATTTTTCTTTCTCCTTTAAGACAATGTAGAATAAGTTAGGGGGTAAAAAAAAAAATCATGTGTCAAGAAGAAAATCTTGAGCAAGATAGACTGGATAAGTGATAAAAGATAGAATTATTTGCTAATAAATGTAATGAGTTAAAGAAGTAGATTAGTTGGTCGACTTTTAGCAGCCTACTTAGGTCATTAAAAGACTATTAGCACTTCTAATTGCACATGCACACTAATAAGGCAAAGTAGGTATTGATTATAAGGCCAACTGAGGATTTAATTATCACTAAAAATTGATAATTAATATACATTCTAATCAAAAAAATTTGAATTTAAGGAAAGAGCTACCTGCTTAAAAATAAAGTGCAAAAGATAGAGTATATGTGGATTGCCCAAAGCCTAGTAACTGGGTCTCTGCATCTAGGTTAAGTATAAAAATTCACGTAAAATGGTAAAGGAAAGGCCAGGATGCTCAGCATAACAAAAAAAAAAAAGGCAGTGTGAAAGCTACCTTAATTCATGAGTATAAAATTGAGAATGTATAGAAAATTGACCAAAATAGGTGATAAGAGAGGATACTTTTATTCTTTTAATTTAACACTGAAATGCTAAAGTTAGTCATCACGAACATAAGTTCTATAGATCTTTAATGTACTCTTAAAAATTTTTTAATTGTATTGATCAAAAAATTTACTTCTGAAGCTCAATGCTTAATTAGCAGTATTTTCTAAACTTTTTAACCTTTAGTCCTAAATTTTATCTTTTTGATGGATAATCTTACTGAAATATGATATTAAATAAAACATTGCTAAGGAACTAGCAATGACTAAGTTGGAGGGTGTGTTAAGTCATAAAAATATACTAATAAAAGTATTAAATTATAAAATAAATTAATTTATTTTTTAGAAATTAATATTTTTATTAATTTTATGTAGAAAAGAAGGCCACCAATATGAAGATCTTATTTTTTTGGTTTAGCTGAAATAAATTTCAAGCAAAACGGACTTCAAACGAGCCCGAAATTGAATTTCAAAAAAAAAAGAGCTGATCCGATTTAGAAAAATTGGCTCAGCAGACTGCCTGGTCCGACCGTACCCAGCAGACCGACCCACTGATGCAACGCTGATGTCAGCATTTTTCATAGTGCATGGTGGACCGTTTGGAGGGCATTTTGGGGATTTCATATGGAGAAGCATGCTTCGATTTGCTGAAGAATGCGGCAGTCCATGCAACACCGATCTCGTGCATGGTCTACATAGGATAATTTAGGAATTTTATCTGATCCGATGGGTGCCTTTTACTGGGATTTAATCGGACGGCCGAAATGCATATGCTGACGAACGGCATCCGCAGCTCCCGATCGAGATCCATCGATTAAGATTCATCCCGACTTTAAACTAAAGATCAAAAGCTTTTTTGTGCATGATCTAACGGCCCAAATTTGATCTTCAAGGCTGATCCGATAGTCCAAATGAAATTCGACTTGATTTGGAATTTTAAGATGATTTTTGAGTGATTTTTGGACCATTTGATCAACATCCAATGGTTAGAATTAGTCCAGAACTCTTTTTGAGTTATTTTGAGAGTTTTAAACCTAATTTTAAAAGAATTTTAGTGAAAAAAATTCACCTTTCAGCCTACAAAAAGTCTGTTGTTGCCTAAGAAAAAAAAAGAGAGAGGGGAGATAGTAGAAAAAAAAGAAAAAGAAAAAGAAGAGAAAGAGGGAGAGAGGTAGAAAGAGAACAGAGATTTTTGAGAGAAAAGGAAGGGTTTTTAAATTTTTTCTTCTTCCAACAATCAGAATATTGATCAAGGAGCTTCTTTTCTTCTTCACCAAGTTCTCCACATCAAGAGCGATGGACAATCAATTTCAGCAATCAAATAGTCTAATTTCTTTATACTTTTTATTTTATTTGCTATTTTTGAACTTGTTATCATGAACTAAATTTTTTTTTACTAAGGCTAAGGTATAGCCACTCTTTTGATGTAATATTCAGTATGATTTATTTTTAATTTTTAAATTTTATTCATGAGGAGTATATAAATCTGATCTTAATATTTTTAGATTACTGGCCATCTTCTAATTGACCTGATGAACATAGATGTTACAGACCAAGTACATCTATGTTATTGCTTCTTGATTATATACCTTGTATTATGAATCAAAGTAATTTATATGCATGCAGAAATTTTAGTATGCTTTGGATGCAGTGTATTTTAATTAGAGGATTTCACAAAACGTAATACATTAATATTTATTTAAATTATACCTGGACCAAAGGATAATTAATAAATATTGATAGTTTTGCTACACCTGAACCAAAGGGTAGTGAATAAACTAGGAAACTCCACCATCATATAAAATAAAATTAATCTAATAACCTAAATATTATATTGACTGAGTTGGTGAACTGATTGTCTTAGTAACACATTGCTTTTAAATTTAAAATCCTAATAATTACACTCTCTCTATTTCCTTAAAATTTTTAATTATTTTTTTATTTTATTATTTAATTTCTTATTCTCATAAATCGATCTTCTAAATAAAGCATAGGATAGAGCTTTTTAGTACTTATTTTCCAATCCTCTAGGGATGATACTCTACTCATTTACTTTATTACTTGATCGACTGGTGCACTTGTCATAGCTATAGATTAGCACGCATCAATCCTCATGGGGTGCATGCCTCCATAGGCATGCACCCTCTTCCTATCTGCATTTTAGTAGGAGGATAAGATCCTAGGTACTCTCCTATAGGCACATGACACATGGGCAGATGTCCAAGTGTCCAGGGTCAACATTTGATCAATATCCAAAAACAAAAATTAGCAGGTGACTTAAAATGGTAGGTGTTGTCTTAAATTTATCTCATAAATTAAGACAATCCTTTTCTAATCTGGACAAGCTTCAGTCAGATCAAGTAAAGATTCTTGAGTGAGCCCAAACACATTTGGTTTAGTCGAGATAAGATATAATGATTATTAAAGGAGAACATTAGGTTTAATCATGTGCTAGCATGATTTTTTTGAACTTAATTGAATCTTATTCAAATCAATTGAACTGGGTTAGTCCAATTGATGACATCCAGATCTAAATCTTTATTTGTGTGATCCAGTTAGATTTAGTTTCATATGGTAATGGGATATATCACGATCTCTATCATCGACATCATCGAAACACCTTCTAATGGATCAGAATTTTTCTGATTTAGATAACTAGTATGATAGATCATCCAAATTATTCTAATTGCTCCCAAAATCCATCGGTGACACCTAGCAGCATATGGTAGCAACTTATCAGAACTAAAAGCGAACCTCTCAGTGCAGTTATCTATGTGATTAGGTTCCTATATCTTGAGCCCTGATTAGATTAGGATTAAGGTGATCTCGTCGAACCCTAATATCCATCATATGAATTTATCATTTGATTCAAGTTCAATGTAAAAATTCTAATAGAAACTCTTTCTATTATTTCACTCTGTCATGGTCATGGGCTTATAGACTTGATTCTCATGATCATCATAAGGCTACTCATCATCTACTGAGATAGATAGATTCCTTATTGGTGCAATCCAATTCCTACAATAAACATGCTATAGCCAACATACACCTCAGGGTTTCGAATGGCTAGGAGATCGAGTTATGGTATAGTCAAACTATAACACCCTCAAAATGAACTATCAATGCACCTTAAGTCAAAGAATCAGACATACTACTGCAGCTTCGAGCCAGTCATCGATGAGAAGGTAGACTTTCTCATGACTGCTCGAGGTGGTCATGCTCAGTGCCCTCATTCTCTAACGAGTATCTATACTTTTGCTCTAATATCTCTACACCGTAGACTTAAGACTCATCTATCCTAAAAAAGTGTTTGTATACCAACCTTTCAAATCAATCATCATCCTCATGATGATCCTACGATCGGGAGCATTTTATGAGTTAATAATGAAAATTCATATCTTAAATTTTTAACTTTTGAAAATATGAACTATCATTACCATTAACTCAAGGGATATATCACAGATACTTTTAAATACACACTATGATAGAAAATAATCTATTTTATTATTTATAGTTAAAATTATAATTTTATTCTTAGAAGTGTATTATAAGTGTCAGCCAATTTGGCTTCTAGGCATACATATCTAACATCCTCTACACTCCATATTCTCTTCACGTGAAATAAGATGGCACACCCTCTTTATTCCATGCATTTTGGGAATTGCATGAAAGAGTTTCATGCAACTAAAAATCCTCCACGCCCCTTGGGTATTTTCACCCCTTGAAGATAGTTTTAGTCCAAGAGTTGGATGCTTGGATAGACTTCATGCCAAGGAGGTTTTCCACTAAGAGAAGGATTCCTTTATTGCTCACACCCCTTAAGTACATGCCTCTTAGAATTTGGCATCCAAGAGTTGGATAGTTGAAGGGATTCCATGCTAAAATAAAAGAGGCTCCATGCCATTTTGGAATATATAGTGCCCAAGGAACTCCACGCACAAAATACATGTCCGAGAGTTGGATGCTATTGGATGAGTTTTTATGCTGTGTGCTTATGAGGAGGAATTCATGAAGAGTAAGACTCCATCCTTTATGCCAAGAGAAGTTTTCATACACCTATTTTTGACACTTAAGTGTTGGGTGGTTGGAGGGTGTTTGACACCTTTCATGACTTCTATTTCATTGAATCATGATTTGAGACTAAAAATGGTTGATTTCATAAGACGTGTGTGTGGTTCCAAAGGTCCAAAAGTTGGACAGCAAAAGGGCTAAGAGCCGAGGGTTCTACATGTCCAATAGAGGGAAGAAAAGAGAGAGCTAAATTCATCAAGAGTTGGTGATACATTAAAACAAAAGCTGCTGAATTTCTTAAGAAGAAAATTTAGCGAACCAGATCATTAGGAAGAATCCTAGATCGAGATGCGTGTGGATCATCATTGAAGGGCATGCACTTGGGTGCCTCGAAGATGCCAATCAACAGGTAACTCCAATCTTTCTGCAAGGTATATTATTCCTATCTTCTCTATTTATATGCTATATATTTATGTTTGATTGAAATCAACAAGGTGATTTTGGGATTGGGGTTAGGATCACATATTTTCAGTAGTTGTTGCATGTAAAAAATTTTAAAATCTATTTTCGCTGCGCATCCAAAATCCAACACCAACAATGAGGTAGAGTGTAAAGCCCTCATTACTAGTATGAAGATTGTAAAAGAGCTTGGAGTCCAAGAGATAAAGGCTTATAGTGATTCATAGCTCATGGTCGGATAGGTGCGAAAAGAATATGAGGTGCATGAGCCAAGCATGGTCAAATACCTATAGAAAATGAAGCAAATTGCTGCTGACTGTCAATCTTTAGTATTGAATAGATCATGAGGATGGAGATTGCCAGGGCCAACTTACTTTCAAAGCTTGCCATCTCGAAAGTATCGAGTCTAGAGAAAAACCACAAACTTTGAAGTCTTGAACAAATCTAGCATTGAAGAACCTATGCTGATGATGCAAGTAAAACATGAACCAAGCTAGATAGACTCAATCATAGATTATCTATGTCATGGAAAACTACCATTAGATTGGAATGAAGTGATAAAGTTATTATGGTGGGCCTCTCATTTCATTTCATATGAAGATAAACTCTAAAAGATCTTTCTCCATGGCGCTATTAAGGTGCCTATGATCTTCTGAGCCTGATTATGCACTATGAGAAATATATGAAGGAATTTACAGTAATCACTTAGAGGCAGGTCACTAGCATACAAGATCCTTTGATAGGGGTACTATTAGTTCATCCTATAGAAAGATGCCACTAACCTCATTCGAAGGTGCAATCAATGTCAACGGCACACTAGCATCTAATGGCAATCATTCGCATTGCTAACACTGATCAGCGCTCCATAGCTTTTTTCTCAATGGAGGATGGACATCTTTGAACCATTTTCCTAAGCAACCAGATAGAAAATTTTTGCTCATAACTATTGATTATTTCACAAAATGGATCAAGATGGGACCATTAGCTTGAATAACCAAAGTAAAGGTTTGAGATTTTATTTGAAAGTCAATTATTTATCATTTTGGCTTACCACGAGTTATCATTATAGACAATGAATGATAATTCGATAATGCCCAATTCAAGGAGTTTTGTGACAAACTTAATATCATGAATTGCTTCACCTCAGTAACCTACCTATAGGCTAACAGAGAAGTAGAGATGACAAATAGGATCCTATTGTATGGGCTAAAGGTGAGGCTAGATCAGGCTAAGGGTTCATGGGTAAATGAGTTGTATGATATAATGTGGGCCTCCCAAACCACCCAGAGGACTCCAATTGAAGAGAAATCATTCAACCTCACATTTGAGATAGAAGCCATCATACCATGGAGATTGGTCTACCCTCTCCTTGAATGAAAAGCTATAGTGAATGGAGCAACCCAAAACAACTGCACACCAACTTGGACCTTTCAGAGGAAGCACAAGAATGAGCTTGGATCCCAATGGTGACTTATCAACTGAGAATGGCATGCTACTATAATTTCCATGTCAAAGGGAAGATATTTTACCCAAGTGATTTGGTAATCAGGAGTATAGAGGTCTCATAACCTAGAGAGTAGGGAAAGCTTTCACCAAAGTCAGAAAGATCCTATCAAGTTGAAAAAGTCATGCACCAAGGAACCTACTGACTTCGCCATCTAGGTGGCATGCAAATCCAGAGAACTTAGAACTCAAAAAATCTATGAGCTTATTATCAATAAAGTTTTTTGTCCTGAATGAATCAAAATTTAATAAGATTCTTTCTTCCTCTCTTTTTTCCATTAGATTTTATACCTATAGTAGATATTTCTCTCACATGAAAAATGATAGCTGTAGGCAGCTGCTTGCTCGACATGTATAGGACCCAAAGCTTGGGATGCTTGACCTTAGGATTAATACACCTAAGCCCACTCGGAAGTGGGCAAAGTCGAAACCACACTTCAGCCACTCAACATAAAGAAAGACCCAAGACCAGGGAGGTCCAATCTCAGGATCAATACATCCGAGCCTACTTGGAAATAGGCAAAGCTAAAACCTCACTTCAGCTGCTTGACTGAAAGAAAGATCCAAAGCCAAGGAGGACTAACTTTTGGGTAAATATATCTGATCCCACTCAAAAGCAAGTAGAGTCGAAGACCCACTTCATTTCATGATTTTCTGTACATGGATTCAATTGAAGTTGACAAAAAAATAAGGGTTTGTAGACCCCATAAAAGAAGAAGAAGAAGAAGAGAAAAAAAGAAAAGATAGAGATCCCTAAGGGCCTAGGGATCAATGGGAGCAAAAACTTTATTTGCCAAGGCCTCCATTGTAGGCTCATTCCCTACATCAAATGTGAGGACTTGAGAGCCTTCAGAAGCACCCACTACAACTGCCAGGGGTGCCTCCTTAGCTGGAACCTCGAACAGGATGGGAAGGTTGGCTACAGGAGAAGTTGCATCCTCATTAAGGATGTTGAAATCGATATTAAGGAAAAATCCTTGTATTCCAGCACAACAGTCCTCGAAGCTCTTCCCGTAAGCCTCAGATCTGCACTCAGCCAAATCTTGCTAATCGTGATCTAAGACTAGGTATTGCTCGATGGCTCTCGAGGCTCTTTCATCAGCCTCCAAAAGCTTACCCTTGAGATCGGTGACCTCTGACCTTAGGACATTGCTCTTTGAGACTAGGCAGCTCTCCAGCTTTGCCAACTTGCCCTCCAGTGGTCTTCTCCATTTTCTCATACTCAATGAGGGAGACTTGGAGCTTATCCTTGGTTCTTTTGGACTACTTTGCTACTCTAACCAACCTCTCCTTAAAGCTGGTCATCTCTTTAATCAGCCTTGCTTTTGCCTTGCTGGCCCTCTTCTTCGCATTGGTCAAGAGCCCCTGGAGCCTCTTCATGCCATCGTTGAAGAAGTTGGTGTGGTGAGCAAGCTGAAAACCAAGCATCAATTAGGTTGAAGCTTCTAGTGGATGTTAGAAAATGTGTCCTAAAGCCAATCATCTAAGTTGTAGATAATTAAAATCAGTAAATAAATTATCAAATAATAATAGTTATTTGACTTATTCATCATAAAAGAGCTGTCTTTCTTAAATGAACTTCTAAATTATGATGAAGTTCTTAGAACCATACTCAATCGATAAAGAAGGATTTATTAGATAGTTCTTAAATTATTCATGATCAAATGATAAGTTATTAATAAGGATAATAACTTATCGAATGTAGGTCGCTATATATCATATGCATTAGTTGTCCCTATAACCAAGTGGTATGGAGACACCAGTACGGCATCTAGATGAAATATAGGAGTACATCTATATTAAATATAATTAATGTAATACTCTACTATCAAAAGTAGCTAGCTAAGGCTAATGAGTATAGGTATCCCTCCGACCTGAGATCACCATGGTGACTTGCAAGCGACTCACTATACTTTAGTACCGGACTACCTGTATTTCTAATATAGGTTCGAAAGATTTCTAAGTATAGTCAAATACTTATAGAGTTGGTATATAAGTCAAGATAGGATTGACCACTCCTGATTAACTTTAGGAAGTGAATGTCTTGTTGTGTTTTAATTTAACAAAACCTAGCCTAGGTAATCCTCGTGAAGAGTCACGGGATTTGCAAAATTTTGAAACATAATATGGATGACTTGTATGAGTATTGATAGCTAACTCAAAATCATCTTGAGCATTATTGATTAAAGAAATAAATTATACGGTAACCATAGGTCAGGATTCTAAGAATGTTGTCTTGCATATATTCGACCTATCCGAACAATGGGTACCATTGCTAGATGGTCATTTTGATTGATACAAAAATTAGTTTCAATGCTATTGACTTAGATTCGAACCTATGAGATCACATACATAAGAGATTATAATCTGATCAGATGGTTGATCGATGATTTAGAATCATTTTAAGATTAAACAATCAATACGACTGATGTTTGACTTAATGCAAGTATTACAAGAGGATTGATTAGCAATTAGATTGCTAGTTGGCTCAATTTGATTGAGCAATCAGACTGAGATCAAGTCTAATTAAATTAAATTAATTAAAATTAGTTTATATTTAATTTGATTAAGTCCAATTGGTTTATTGGATAAATCAATTGCAAGGAAGAACAAGTCCTAATTTAATTAGAACTTGAGTGCACCTAATTTTTAATTTAATTAAAAATTAATTTAGATTTAAATTAAATTTAATTTAATTTAATTAGATTTTTAATTTAATTAAAATTATCTATTAATTAGATTAACTCAAAATTATTTTAGTTTGGATTCAAAAAATTTTAACCTAGTCAAAATAGGAGAGTCCTAGTTAGACTAGGACTCGTCCCTTCTTCCCTTTCACCACTATGGTAGGTCCAAGCCCACTCATTTTTTTATAGATCATTATGTGATTTAATTCCATGCCTAAGAAAGGGTTCCCATGTCCAATTTTTGGTTGTATGGATTCAAATTTGACTTAGTCAAATTTGGATGTTTGAATGAGTCAAACTTTGAAGAGTTTTAATTTGTTAAAACTCTTCCCTTCTCTTTGACTTTTCTTTCCCATGCCCACCCATTTTTGTGCATTACTTTTTTATATTTTTTCCATGGATTTTTCCTCCTCTTTTGTGTGCCTCTTCATGGTCTTCATGCCATATTTTTAGGAGGTGGCATCCAAGAGTTGGACTCCACCCAAACCTCCTTGTTTGACTAGGTCTTTTGACCTAGTCTTCTATACATAAGAAGGAGGATGCCTCCTTTCAGTTTTTGGATGTGTAAAACTTGGAAAAAATCATGAAAAAATAGAGGAAAAGGAGAAAGAGGTGTGGGAGGCTTTGGGCACCATGATCCTTAAAGAAAAGGCTTTGATCTAGACATCAAAAGTTGATGCCTAGAGGAGACAAAGGTAAGAGAAAAATTATTTTCTCTTATAGTTTTCTTTAATAGTTTTTTCTTCTTATTTTTTCTATAATTTTTTCATGAAAAAAATCTGAAAGATAGAGGGAGAGGGCGTGTGAATTAATACCCTAAGAAGTTGGGGCATGGTGGTCTATTTTGGGATGTGATCTGATCATATCCTAATGTGAGAAGAAGAGAAGAAAGTCTTCTCTTAGGGTTTTTTTGAGATCCCTTCTTCTCCATCTTTTGTAAGTCTTTTTATCTTCAAAAAATCAAAGAAAGAAAAAGCTTTTGAGCATAGAAAATAATTGAGAAGAAGGTCTCCTCCTATCCTAGCATGGAGATGCATTTAGAACATCTAAGGTTGAAGTGCTGAAAGAAAAGATCTATTTTCTCTTAGAATAGCTTTTGGATCTTTTTATTTTCTAATTTTTGAGAGTTCCAAGGGTTAGATCTTTTCCTCTATCCTCCATGTATTGTTCATCTCTTGGAGGATCCAAAAGATCTGAAGAATTTTTTTTTTTTGATTAACCATTAGGAGGGATCCACGAGAAGCTAGCACTTCGAGCAGATCTTCATTCGACGAATCTTCGATCTGTATTGCAGCTTCATATGGACTATCTATAGAGACTGGACATATATGTGGCTTGAAGCAATAAGAATAATAATGGGACTCAACCATGATGTTTTTGATCTACACTAAGGTGAGAGATATGATCTCTTTACTAACCTAGATTTGATCTAGGTTTACTAAAATAGTTCTAGATCTAGATATTGATTTGATCAATACCAACTTTTTATGTTTTAAATTTTAGATTTATGTTCACATCATGATATGTTATAGAGGTTTAGTGATTAGATTAGATGCATATTATAGATTAAAATATTTAATCTATGTCTTCCACTGCTTATAAATTCAAAAAAGTTTCGAAATGAATGCATGAAATCCTGCATGTTTTTCAATAGTGGTATCAGAGCATTTAGATTCTTTTATAATATGATCATATTTATATTAAAATAAATTTAAAAATAAAACTTTAAAGATAGCACATACTGATATAAGATTGTCTTGCTATAAGGTTTATCCCTTAAAGTAGAGAGGTTGTCCTAATATGTGCTAATCTATAAAATTGAATCATGAATAAGTTAGATTAGATCTAAATAAATTTATGATTTATTTTTCTAATTTTAAATCTAAAATAAATAGTGTTAGATCTATTTTAGATTATTTAGATTAGATCTAAATAATATCGAATTGCATATACTGATAATAAGGTTATCCTGCTGTAAGGTTTATCCCTTATACTGAAAAGATTGTCCTAGTATGTGTTGATCTGAATAACCTAAATCATGAATATATTAGATAAGATCTAAAATAATTTATGATTTATTTTTAAATTTTAAATCTAATATTAATTTATTTATGATCTGATTTTGTTCATTTAGATAAGATCTATATGATATGTTTCATGTTCTAGATCTAGATTCTGATGTTGCATATGTTGATATGTAGTTTTTATTTTTGAATCTAGTTTAAATATGTATGATATATTTGATTTATAAAAATTAAATTATGAACTTACTTTCTACGAAATCCTAGATTCAAAATTCTAGGATATGATCTAAATAATGAAATAAATCAAATCTAAAATCATGAACTGAATATGATTCAATGTAAATTATTTACTTGACTTGAAAATATTTCAAATGTTAAATCAAAATATTATTCTGAGGTACCAAATCCCAACCCATAAGCCTTGAACTTAATTAAGAATTAAGTGATTATTTAGGATTCAGGTTTATGATTTAAAGATCCTAAGTCAATTTCATAAATCATGGGTTAAAGGATTATGGGTTTGCTTTGATCAGGTCATTAACTGGGTTAGACATAGGATTAGATGAAATATGGACTAAGTTAAGAAATTGGTCAAATATAATTAATAGTTTATTAAGATTAGGTCATTTCTTTTTTATACATCAATTCAATAGTTGTAGTTGATCAAAGTCCATATCTAACAAATGGACACTAATCATGGCTCAGTGGTCGAGCCCGAGTCTTTAGGTAGACTAGATCAAAATTGATAAACCAATTGATGTCTAAGATAAGTTTGACATTTTAAATCGATGGTTTTTAATTGAGAGACTACTTATCTGACTATTTCTGATGGTGCCTAAGACAAGCTTTGGCAGACCCTCCCACCGATCTCACTTACCTGGCCAATGTGGTTAATTAATTTTTGATTAGGTTGCTCATTGATTTGTGCTAACCCATGTCATATAGAAAATTAGTGAGACTGATTTTATTCAGTGAGACTGATCTAGGTGCCCAAAGATCGATATTGATCCTAGTCCTTATTAAAGACTTGAGAAGTCAATGGGAGGACTTGACTTGGTGAAGTCAGTGGGAGCAAATTAGTCCATGTCCTTTGTATCCTTAAATCATAAATAAATTTAAATTTTCTAAAATTATTAGATCCTTAAACTGATAAAGTTATGAGGATAACTGACTCATAGCCTTCCATTAAGGTGTTTGATAATGGGTTCATTAACTTAATAATCATTGGAGGCCCATAGGCCTTATGCTTGTTGACTAATGAAATTATCATTCATCAGATGATGACATGGATGTATCACTCTAATAGTAGTTAGGTTGACCAACCATAGTTGGACTTAATCATTCATTAGTTAGATGCACCAAGTATTCTCATGTTAAAGGTTGGACCTAACTGGATCCTTACAGTGGAGGCCAAAGTATACTGATTAGATTTTTGGGGCAAAATTAAATTACTAAAAGTTATTTTGAGAAATAATTGATTATGAACATATTCTTAGATGTATATGGATTGACCAACCATAGTTGGGCTTGTGTGTAGTCTATGTGGATTCTAGTACCCACTAAAAAATTAAAGTAATTTTTTGAATTGAAAATAGAGACTATCAATTTGAATAAAATAATGGAAGAATATTTAGACTAAAGTTTAAGTCTTTAGGCTTAAAAATAATTCATATACATTAAGTCTATATTCTTTTTTCTCACAGAATAAGGCTAAATCCTAATTGCTCTAATCATTGTCAGATAGTGAAGACTTATGGACCCTACTTCGATAATCAGTATTAGAACTTGAATTTAGTTCAGTAGTATGAAAGAATTCGTGCTGAAACTTATAAGTCTAATCAAAACAAAAAGGTTTGAGACTAATCAGATTTAGGCAGAATGCTTCTACTATAAGAAGAAGGATCATAGAAAAAAGTATTATTCTGAATATCTTGCTTCTCTTGACTATAACAGGCTGAACAAGAAAAATAAGTAAAAGTTGCTCATCAAGGATGTTATATGATAATACCTTATAATTTTTTTGTATGTAATTCTACTACCTGGATATTAGATACCAGTAGTCTTATGCAATTCATTGTAAGAACTTCAGGTAAGTGAAAAGTTTGAAAATGATAAGAGATTCTTGAATGTCTAGGATGGAAGTCCTATTCCAATCCTAGCTTTAGAAATTATCAAGCTAATTTTCAATACAAATGATGTCATTTTTAAATGATTGTCACCATTGTCTATTATTTATGATAAATATGATCTTTGTTGGCCTTTTGACCAAAGATGATCATCATTTATTAATAAAATGAGATTATCATGATATCATTATAAATGATGTTACAATAATATGTGGATAATAAGAAAATGATATATACACAATCTGTTAAGTATAATGTACACATTGAATAAATATCCAAGATAGATAATGTCAAGGATATCAATATTTTATTATAGATGACCTATCTAGGTATGGGTACATCTAGCTTGAATCATTTAAAATATTCAAACGATTCAATAATGAGATAGAAAAATAAACTAGAAAAGATATTAAAATTCTTGGATTAGATTGACGAGGCGAATACTTATCCAATGAGTTTGTGACATATCTAGGAGAGAATGGGATTCTCTCATAGTGATCTCCTTCTAGAACACCATAGGATTTGGTGTAATAGAAAGAAGAAATCGAACTTTGTCAGACATAGTTCGATCCATGATGGGGTTTACTAGTCAGCCCGTTTTAGGGTCATGCTCTTAAGACTACTTATTTTACTCTGAAAAATACATCGAGTAAATCTATTGCGAAGATTCCATATGGGATATGGATCGGGCATAGACCTAGACTCTCTAACCTTTAGATTTAGGATTGTCAAGCCTACATCAAATATTTTTCACATAGATAAACTTGGAGTTCGGTCCCATAGGTGTATGTTTAGGGGTTATTACTTCCACGATGTTGAAGAATAAAAGTTGTTCTTAGCAGTAGAGCATTCCTTTTGGAAAGAAGTTTCTTAGAGAAGAAACTGATGCCTAAAAGGTTAAACTTAAGAAAGTTTGACCGGAGGAGTGAACTGACACAATCTATTAAACCTATAGAATCAAATTTGATTAGATCAAACCCAAAACCCATTAAAGAAGCATCTTTAAGGAGATTCGGTAAAGTACCATGTCAGCTAGAAAGATACTTTGGTATCTGTTAGATATATGTGCCCTAGAAGCCAGAATTGGCTGACACTTGTAATACACTTCTAGGGGCAAAATTGTAATTTTAACTATAATTAATGAAATGGGTTATTTTCTATCACACCTGTGTATTTAGTGTCTGTGATACATCCTTTGAGTTAATGGTAATGATAATTCATATTTTCAAGAGTTGAAAATTTAAGACATGAATAATCATTATTAACTCATAAACAGCTCCCGACCATAGGATCATCACGAGGATGGTGATTGATCCGGAAGGTTGGTGTACGATCGCTTCTCTTTAGTAGATGAGTCTTGAGTCCACGGTGTGGAGACACCGGAGTGAGAGTATAGATACTCATTAGAGAATGAGGGCACTGAGCGTGACCACCTCGAGTAGTCATTAGGAAGTCTACCTTCTCGTCAATGACTGACTCGATGCTGCAGTAGTGTGTCTGGTTCTTTGACCTGAGATGCATCGGCAGTTCACCTTGAGGGTGTTATAGTTTGACTACACCATTACTCGGTCTCCTAGCCATATGGAATCCTGAGGTGTATGTTGGCTATGACATGTTCATTGTAGGAACTGGATTGCATCAAGATGGGATCTATCTACCTCGGTGGTAGAGGAGTAGCCCTATGATGATCATGAGAATCAAGTCCAGAAATCCATGGCCATGGTAGAGTGAAATAATAGAAAGAGTTTCTATTTAGATTTTCACATTGGACTTGAATCGAATGATTACATCATATGACAGAGACTAGGGTTTGACGAGTTCACCTTAACCCTAATCTGATCGGGGCTCAAGATAAAGAACTAATCACACAGGTAGCTGCACCAGAGGTTCGCATTCAGCTCTAAGGTTGCCACCATATACTGCTAGGTGTCACTGGTGGATTTTGGAGCAATTAGAATGATTTAGATGAATCGATCATTCTAGCTGTTCGAATCAGAAGAGTTCTGATCCATCGAAAGAGTTTCGATGATGTCTATGATAGAGATCATGACATATCCCATTACCATACAGAACGAACACTAACTGGGTCACACAAATAAGGGTTGAATCTGGTGATCATCAATTGAACTATCTAGTTCAATTGATCTGAATGAGATTCAATTAGGTTCAAGAAATCGTGCTAGCACTCGATTGAACCTAACGTTCTTCTTTTACTATCATAAATAAGTTGTCCTGACTGAGCCAAAAGGAGTTTGTGCTCAATCAAAGGCCTTCATATGTCTGACTTGAGGTTGTCAAGTAGAATAGGTTCTCTTATTTGTAAGACATTACCTGCCATTTTTGGTCACCTGCCATTTCTTGTTCTTTGACTTTGGTCAAAAGTCTACCTTTGACTGGTCAAACGTTGACCATTGATCTTTTTGACTTTTGACCACATGTCATGCACCTATTGGAAGCTGTGGGGGCCTGTCCCCTGCCAGAACCATGGCAAGGAGAAAGGGCGCACGCCAAGGGTGGCGTGAGCCCAAGTAGGAGGCGCCTAGGAGTCCTTGTTGGACAAGGACTCCATCTCCTTTTGGATTCCAATCAGAGTTCTACTAAGAATCCAGTTTGACTGGTCTTAGGGCACCCTCTAAGGAGGAATCCAGGGGTCTCTATTCCAACCAATCAGATTTAGATCTGATTTCACAAAGGGTTGTGATTGGTTGAGAGGAAGAGGAGTTGGATCACAAGAGGTCTATAAATAAGACCCTGCGCCCAACCCTAATGCTAATGTAATTAGACACGCCCCAAGGCTGCCTCTCCCTCCTTCTCCATCCATAGTCTCTTCTCCCCTTGCTCTCCACGTCCAAAAGTGTTTTGGATTTAGTTGGGCGATTCAGATCAAGAAAAGCGCGATCAAAAGCAAGAAGGCTGCGCTGCTGCAAAAGGACGACTACAGATCTTTCAAAAGAGTTTTGAAGATCCTCCAGATCAGATCCAGATCTGATTTTTGGAGGTATGATAGAGGAAGAAGAGGATCTCCAGATCCAACCCGAGTGGATACCGGTAGAGGCCAGGTGCCTTGCATGGCTTAGATCCAGAACCTTCCGCCTGCAATCAGGATCATTCACAGGGTAATAGGATTACCCAAATCAGGTAAATTAAATTGATTAATTTATCTTATTTTTATTTATTTATTAAAATAATAAGAATCAGATCTAAACATATATCAAGATCTGATTGAGATCAGAGAAAATTTTTGAAATATATCTCTTGATCTGATCAATCTGGACGAACCTGGACCGAGAAATCAGGAATTTCCTTCAACTGGTTTCAAGCCAGGTTCTAAATTATTTAGATCTAATTTTAATTTATTTTAATTAGGAAAATAAAGTGATTTTAGATTCACATAAGATGTGATCAATCTAAAATTCAAAAAAATTAAAATTAAAAATGATTTGGATCTAAGAACATGAAGATATGCATGACTAGTTCTAGAATAGACATAGTTCTATAGAATTGTTTTGCGTAATCTTTGATTTAACTTGATTAAATCTATTTTTAGATCTTCTATTTACTATTTTTTGATATATTATTAAGTATATAATAACATCTGATAAACAGCAAATAAAAATTATTTAATTTTTAAATATCATATGAGATATGATAGATGCATGACTAGACTAGTTGTAGAATAGTTCTACATTAATTATCTAGATTAGAATTTATTTGATTAGATCAATTTAAAATCTAATTTTTAGATTATTATGTGATAATTAGATCTGAAAATATGCATGATTATGATACATGAGATGTATGCAAAATATGCCATGATTAGATCTACTTATATATGAGATATATGATATAGATCTGATATTGTTGTAGTATTGAATGTTCCTGATTAAGGCATTCCTTCTTGGCCGTCCGGTCATAAGAACGAAGAAGGATTTAAAGGCCCTCTCTTTCCCATTCGATGGGGTGTTCTTATATGTGTAGGGGTGCTGCCGTGTTCGTCCTTAATCAGAAACCCAAAACTTACTTTCTGCAAAACCCTAGATCCTTGAACTTAGGATTTATTGTGCATATTTTGTTTTATGAACCCAACTTAATTTAAGAATTAAGTTTATGGAATATTAATTAGATCTAAAATTGAGAATTTCAGATCTAAGACATATTCATAATACTGGGTTCGAGCTTGGGTTAGCTCAATTAGCTAAGCGGTTGATTCAAACGAATCAAGAGTTGGTTAGATGGGGATCAACAATGCTTAAATTGCAGCCAGCCTAATAGGATTAAGTCTGGGTCAAGATCGAGTCACGATCAAGCAAGACCTAATTAGGCTCAGAGGTTAGAGTCTGATTGTTAGGCTAAACCCAATTGGTTCTGACTCAATAAATTTTGGTGTCTAAGGTAAGTTTGGCATAGACGGACCGACTAGTTTTAATTTGGAAGCTACTCGACCTAAATGCATTCTTATGCGAGTTAACGGCATATTCCTTCCACCGATCTCACTTACCTGGCTATATCTGTTGACACAGTTCTGATCTGAGGTGTCAATAATCCGAGCTGACCCATGCCACTAGGTTAGTCATAATTTTATGACTAAGCCAAGCTCAGTTTAATGAGACCTGAATCAATTCTCCCTAAGAAAAGATTAAGTCCGAGGTCTTCCAGCATTGTAGATGTGCGCGGCCCTTCCGGGGTTGATTGTTCTCAACTGGACTATAATGGCTCAGTTGCACCGATGAAGACGCAACCATGTTATTAGGCATTGGATGCTATGGCTGGAGGATGAGTTGGGTCAATATTCTGGATACGGTTGAGAGACCCAATTAGGAACCCAGTCTATCAAATGGTGGGTCTGACTTAAACTAAGGAGTGGATCAATATTCCGGATACGGTGAGATTCATGAATTAGAGACCAAGTTTGGGTGCACCATGATTAGAGAATCATTGAAACAAGAGTTGTTCACTCATTGGCTAACCCATCACCAATAACTGTTAGGTGAGGTGATGAGTCAGTTGGTGAACCGCACCACCCAGTAGAAATCATTAATCGCGGAGATTTTTGCATCTCTACAGAGGGAGTGTAGGGATCCGAGAAAATAGTGGGAGCTAATTTGTTTAAAAATAAAATCTCTAAACAAATTGGTCAAGTCAAAATTACAATATCTAACTAGGAATCTTTGACTCTCTATAGAAAAATGTCTGCGTCCAACCCACTGGCACGTATCCTAGACACACATAGACTGACTGGACCCAATTATAAAGATTGGCTTAGAAACTACAAAATTATTTTGGGTTCCGAGAAGTTAACCCATGTTTTGGATCAGGACCCTCCCACCTTACCAGCTCGTCCATCCACTGAACAGAGAGTGTCTCTGAAAAAATGGATTGATGAAGACAATAAGGCCAGATACTACATGTTGGGCTCGATGTCTGATGAGCTCCAGCGCCAACATGAAGATATCGGGACTGCTCGCCAAATGTTGGCTCACCTACAAGAGATGTTTGGTGAACAGAGTCGTGCAGCCAAATATCAAGTCACAAAATAACTTTTTAAGGCTAAGATGCGTGATGGGCATCCAAGATCACTGTCTGACAATGATCAAGGACATGGAAGAGCTTGAGAAGCTCGGTGTGAAGTTGGACTTGGATCTGCAGAATGATATCATTCTGCAATCTTTGACTGATGCATATGGGCAATTCATCATGAATTACCACATGTATAAACTTCAGAATTTCTTGGCCGAGTTGATGAATATGCTGGTTACCGCTGAGCTTTCTATGAAAGGTTCTAAAGGCTCAGTTCTTGCTATGGAATGGACTTCTTCCAAAAGAAAGTCTTATGAAAAGAAAAAGAAGTCTGTGAAAAAGCAAAAGATGGAAGGATCAAAGAAGAAGAAGGCAGAATCGAAGAAAAAGACCGATGGCAAAGGAAAGTGTTTCCATTGCAACAGCGACGGCCATTGGAAGCGGAACTGCCCTATTTACCTGGCCACCCTAAAGAACAAGAAGGAACGTCCTTCTAGAGGTATGCTCGTTATTGAGTCTAACCTTACGGTTTCTTCTGCATCCAGTTGGGTGCTTGACTCTGGTTCTAGTGCTCATCTGTGCACTTCCATACAGGATCTTGAGGATAGCAGGATGCTGAGGGATGGAGACATGATCCTACGCATCGGTAATGGAGCAAGAGTTGCTACAGTAGCCGTGGGAACATACCCTCTTCGATTATCATCTGGTTTAGACTTAGTTTTAAAAGATTGTTATTATGTGCCTGCAGCTAGCAGGAATTTGATTTCTGTTTCATGCTTAGCACAAGAAGGTTATGTGATCACCTTCTTTAAGGACCATTGTAACATTCTTTATGAAAGAAATAAAATTGTAAATGGTTTCCTTGTTAATGGTCTTTATCAGTTGCATATTTTAACTATCGAGCAAAACGTGAATGCCAAACGACCTAGGGATAGTCCAAACGACAGATATCTATGGCACCTGAGATTAGGTCATATAGCAGAAGATAGGATTAACAAATTAGAGAAGAATGGGCTATTAAGTCCATTGACTTTTGAGTCATATCCAACTTGTGAATTTTGTCTTCAAGGCAAAATGACTAAACTCCCTTTTCTTGGACATGGGGAGAGGGCCACAGATCTCCTTGCCCTAGTACATACTGATGTGTGCGGCCCATTCGATGTGCCGGCTAGAGGCAATTTTGTCTACTTCATTACCTTTACCGATGATCTGTCTAGGTATGGGTATGTGTATCTTATGAGACATAAGTCTGAAGCTTTGAAAAAGTTCAAAGAATTCAGACATGAAGTAGAAAAACAAACTGGAAAACCCATTAAGGTTCTTCGATCAGATCGAGGAGGTGAATACCTTAGCCGAGAATTCCTAGACTATCTTAAGAAAAATGGCATAGTCTCTCAATGGACTCCACCAGGAACACCTCAACTCAACGGGGTTTCAGAATGGAGAAATCGGACTCTATTGGATATGGTTCGATCCATGATGAGCTTCACAGACCTCCCAGATTTTCTTTGGGGACATTCATTATTAACTTCAATCTATTTACTGAATAGGGTTCCCTCTAAAATCATTCCTACCACACCGTATGAGATATGGCACGGTAAGAAACCAAGTCTGAGTCATTTCAGAATTTGGGGTTGTCCGGCTCATGTCAAAAGACAACAAGCGGACAAGTTAGAGTTTAGATCCTTTAGAGCTCGATTCATAGGATATCCTAAAGAGTCATTAGGATACTATTTCTACATTCCAGAAGACCACAATGTGATTGTGAGTCGACATGCCATATTTCTTGAAAAACAGTTTATTCAAGATAGTGGCATTGGAAAGCAGATTAAGCTTGATGAGAAAGTCTCACAAGCAGAACGAGCTAAGGACCAAGTGGAACCAAATAAGGTTGAGCCAATAAAAACACTACCTCCTCCACCTCGTAGATCGGAAAGAGTTTTTCGTCCCCCTGAAAGATACTTAGGTATTATTTCAGAGGACGTAGAGGAAATGTTCCTCATAGGTAATGGTGCTCATGGAGATGATCCCAAGACCTACAACGAGGCGATATTAGATATCGACTCCGAGAAATGGCTTGAGGCAATGAAGTCAGAGATTCGACTCGTATTGCACTCAAACCAAGTCTGGACCTTGGTAAATCCACCAGAAGGTATAGTACCTATGGGGTAAATGGATCTTCAAGAGAAAGATTGGTGCAGATGGGAATGTTGAGA
>QRFJ01000919.1:257171-347468 GCA_006176705.1 Cocos nucifera | reverse complement strand
TGTGACATGTTCATTGTAGGAACTGGATTGCATCAAGATGGGATCTATCTACCTCGGTGGTAGAGGAGTAGCCCTATGATGATCATGAGAATCAAGTCCAGAAATCCATGGCCATGGTAGAGTGAAATAATAGAAAGAGTTTCTATTTAGATTTTCACATTGGACTCGAATCGAATGATTACATCATATGACAGAGACTAGGGTTTGACGAGTTCACCTTAACCCTAATCTGATCGGGGCTCAAGATAGAAGAACTTAATCACACAGGTAGCTGCACCAAGAGGTTCGCATTCAGCTCTAATGGGTTGCCACCATATACTGCTAGGTGTCACTGGTGGATTTTGGGAGCAATTAGAATGATTTAGATGATCGATCATTCTAGCTGTTCGAATCAGAAGAGTTCTGATCCATCGAAAGGTGTTTCGATGATGTCTATGATAGAGATCATGACATATCCCATTACCATACAGAATTGAACCTAACTGGGTCACACAAACAAGGGTTTGAATCTGGTGATCATCAATTGAACTGATCTAGTTCAATTGATCTGAATGAGATTCAATTAGGTTCAAGGAAATCGTGCTAGCACTCGATTGAACCTAACGTTCTTCTTTTACTATCATAAATAAGTTGTCCTGACTGAGCCAAAGGAGTTTGTGCTCAATCAGAGGCTTTCATATGGTCTGACTAGAGGTTGTCCAAGTTAGAATAGGTTGTCTTATTTGTAAGACATTACCTGCCATTTTTGGTCACCTGCCATTTCTTATTCTTTGACTTTGGTCAAAAGTCTACCTTTGACTGGTCAAACATTGACCATTGATCCTTTGACTTTTGACCACATGTCATGCACCTATTGGAGAGCTGGTGGGGGCCTGTCCCCCTGCCAGAACCTGGCAAGGAGAAGGGCGCACGCCAAGGGTGGCGTGAGCCCAAGTAGGAGGCGCCTAGGAGTCCTTGTTGGACAAGGACTCCACCTCCCTTTTGGATTCCAATCAGAGTTCTACTAAGAATCTAGTTTGACTGGTCTTAGGCACCCTCTAAGGAGGAATCCAGGGGTCTCTATTCCAACCAATCAGATTTAGATCTGATTTCATAAAGGGTTGTGATTGGTTGAGAGGAAGAGGAGTTGGATCACAAGAGGTCTATAAATAAGACCCTGCGCCCAACCCTAATGCTAATGCTAATTAGACACGCCCCAAGGCTGCCTCTCCCCTCCTTCTCCATGCCATAGTCTCTTCTCCCCTTGCTCTCCACGTCCAAAAGTGTTTTGGATTTAGGTTGGTGCGATTCAGATCAAGGAAAGGCGATCAAAAGCAAGAAGGCTGCGCTGCTGCAAAAGGACGACTGCAGATCTTCAAAAGAGTTTTGAAGATCCTCCAGATCAGATCCAGATCTGATTTTTGGAGGTGTGATAGAGAAGAAGAGGATCTCCAGATCCAACCCGAGTGGATACCGGTAGAGGCCAGGCGCTTGCATGGCTTAGATCCAGAACCTTCCGCTGTAATCAGGATCATCTACAGGGTAATAGGATTACCCAAATCAGGTAAATTAAATTTGATTTAATTTATCTTATTTTATTTTATTTATTAAAATAATAAGAATCAGATCTGAAACATATCAAGATCTGATTGAGATCAAGAGAAAATTTTTGAAATATATCTCTTGATCTGATCAGATCTGGATGAACCTGGACCGGGAAATCAGGATTTCCCTTCAGTATCTACGTCTAGGATGGCAATCCTGTTGAGCTCGATGAGAGCAATAAGAATCTAATCACCTATATAGATGCTATGCAGAGGTCTGACTTTCAGAAGTAGCTTGGAGCTATTAAATTCAAATAGGAGTCCATGAAAATCAATAGTGTGTAGACACTAGTTGATTCACCTGAAGGGATAAAACTCATTGGGTGTGTATGGATTTTCAAAGGATCAGAGTAGTGCAGATGAAAAGGCAGAGACTTGTAAAGCCCATTTGGCTATCATCTCAGAGTTGGAACATATGTTTTGAATGTATGTCTTCGTTATAAACAAAGAGGAACCCTGTATTTGTTAATGGATAAAAAGTTCTATAGTATTATTTCTTATGCTATCTATGGATGACATTCTCTTAATCGAAAATGACATTCTAGCATTACAAAAAATAAAAATTTAGCTATCATCTTATTTCTCCATATTCAATATCAGATATGGTATACTCATTAAGGATAGTGAGCAAATACTAGTCTGATCCAGGTAAGAACCACTGAAAGATTGTATAGATAATCCTTAAATATTTGAAAAATATTAAGATCCAGTAACTCAAATATGGAGATACTGACTTAAAACTTATGGATGTTTTGATTTTAGTTTTTTTTTTGTCATATAAAGATGACAGCAAGAAAGTGTCGGGTCATGAATTTATCCTAATTAGAGCAGCAATTTGTTGGAAAGATTTCAAGCAAAATATTGTAGCCTATTCTGTTAGTGATGTAGAGTACATCGTGGCATCTAATGCTGCCATATAGGCTATGTGGTGGCATAAGTTCATTAATAGATTTGGAGTAGCATCCTTCAATGATAGTCTAGTCCTATCGTAGCACTGGAGCCATAGTTTAGGCTAAAGGACCTAAGAAGCACCATAGGTACAGCATACTCTGTATTGCTATCACCTTTGATTTTAGATTAGGATGATGTTGACCTTTAGAAGATCGACGAAAAATGAGAATTTGACCAACCCATTTGCTTAAGCCTCGGAACTAAGAAGTTTTATGAACTCAAGTGAAAGATAGGTATTTGATACTATTCTTATTGACTTTAATCCTTATAGGAGTTATTAGGAAATATGTTCTAAAGCCAATCATCTAAATTGTAGATGATTAGAATCAGTATATGAATTATCAAATAATAATAATTATTTTAATTATTCATCATAAAAGAGCTATCTTTCTTAAATGAACTCCTAATTTATGATGAAGTCCTTAGAACCACACTCAATTGATAAAGAAAAATTTATCGAATGATTCTTAAATTATTCACGATCAAATAATAAGTTATTAATAAGGATAATAACTTATCGAGTGTAGGTCGTTGTATGTCATATGTGTTGGTTAACCTCATAATCAAGTAGTGTGGAGACACCGGTATGGCATCCAAGTGAGATGTAGGAGTACATCTACACTGAACATGATCAATATAGCACTCTACTATCAAGAATAGCTAGCTAAGGCCAATATGTATAAGTGTCACTCCAACCTAAGATCACCACGGTGACTTGCAAGCAACTCACTATACTTTGGTGCTAGACTACCTATATTTCTAATATAGGTTTGAAAGATTTTTGGGTACAGTCAAGGACTTATAGAGTCGGTGTGTATCAAGATGGGATTGACCACTCTTGATTAACTTCAGAAAGTGAATGTCTCGCTGTGTTTCAATTTAGCAAAATCTAGGCCTGGGTAATCCTCGTGAGGAGTCATAAAATTTGCAAAATTTTTAAATACAATATAGATGACTTGTATGAGTATTGACAACTAACTCAAAATCATCTTGAGCATTATTGATCAAAGGGATGAATTATACAGTAACCATAGGGCAGGGTTCTAAGAATGTTGCCTTGCTTACATTCGACCTATCCGGATGTCGAATATCATTGCTAGATGGTCATTTTGATTGGTACAAAAATTAATTTTTGTACTACCAGCTTAGGTTCAAACCTATGGAGATACACACATAAGAGGTTGTAATCTGATCATATGGTTGATCAACGATTTAGAATCATTTTAAGGTCAAACAATCAATACGATTGATGTTTGATCTAATGCAAGTATTGCAAGAGGATCGATTAGCAATTAGATTGCTAATTGACTCAATTTGATTGAGCAATCGGGCTAAGATCATGTCTAATAGAATTAGATTCAATTAAAATTAGTTTGGATTTAATTTGATTAAGTCTAATTAGTTTATTGGATAAACCAATTGCAAGAAAGAATAAGTCCTAGTTCAATTAAGACTTGAGTGCACCTAATTTCTAATTTGGTTAGAAATTAATTTAGATTTAAATTTAATTTAATCTAATTTAATTAAATTTTTAATTAAATTAAAATTATTTATTAATTAGATTAATTTAAAATTATTTTAATTTGAGTTCAAAAGATTTTGATCTAGTCAAAATAGGAGAGTCCTAGTTAGACTAGGACTCATCCCTTCTTCCCTTATGCCACTAAGATAGATCCAAGCCCACTCATTTTTTTATAGATCATTATATAATTTAATTCCATACCTAAGAAAGGGTTCCCACACCTAATTTTTGGTTGTATGGATTCAAATTTGACTTGGTCAAATTTGGATGTTTGAATAAGTCAAACTTTGAAGAGTTTTAATTTGTTAAAACTCTTCCCTTCTCTTTGACTTTTCTTTTCCATGCCCACCCATTTTTGTGCACCACATTTTCAGATTTTTTCCATGGCTTTTTTCTCCTCTTTTGTGCACCTCTTCATGGTCCTCATAACATATTTTTAGGAGGTGGCATCCAAGAGTTGGACGCCACCCAAACCTCCTTGTTTGACTAGGTCTTTTGACCTTGTCTTCTATACATAAAAAGGAGGATGCCTCCTTTCAGTTTTTGGACCTGTAAAACTAGGAAAAAATCATAAGAAAATAGAGGAAAAGGAGGAAGAGGCATGGGAGGCTTTGGGCACCATGATCCTTAAAGAAAAGTCTTTAATCTTGACATCAAAAGTTAATGCCTCAAAGAGGCAAAGGTAAGAGAAAAATTGTTTTCTCTTATGGTTTTCTTTTGTAGTTTTTCTTCTTTTTTGTTTTGTAATTTTCTATGAGAAAAATATAAAATATAGAGGGAGAGGGCATGTGAATTAATACTCCAAGAAGTTGGGGCATGGTGGTCTATTTTGGGATGTGATCTGATCATATCCTGATGTGAGAAGAAGAAGAGAAGAAAGTCTTCTCTTAGGATTTCTTTGAGAGCCCTTCTTCTCCATCTTTTGTAAGGTTTTATACTTTGAGAAAATCAAAGAGAGAAAAGGCTTTTGATCATGAAAAATAATTGAGGAGAAGGTCTCCTCCTACCCTAGCATGGAGATGCACTCAGGATATCATAGGTTGATGTGCTGAAAAAGAAGATCTATCTTCTCTTAGGATGGTTTTTGGATCTTCTTATTTTTTGATTTTTGGAAGATCCAAAGGTTGGATCTTTCCCTCTATCCTCCATATATTCTTTATCTCTTGAAGGGTCTAAGAGATCTAGAGAATATTTTTTTTTGATTAACCATCAGGAAGGATCCGCGAGAAGCTAGCACTTCAAGCGGATCTTCGTTCGACGAACCTCTAATCTGTATTACAGTTTCGTATGGACTATCTATAAAGGTCGGATGTGTGTATGACTTGAAGCAATAAGGACAATAATGGGACTCAACCATGGTGTTCTTGATCCATGAAAAGGTGAGAGATATGATCTCTTTACTAACCTAGATTCGATCTAGATTTTCTAGAATAGTTCTAGATCTAGGTATTGATTTGATCAATACCAACTTTTTATATTTTAATTTTTAGATTTATATTTGCATCATGACATGTTATAGATCCTAGATGTAGGATTTAGTGATTAGATCACATGTATATTATAAATTAAAATGTTTAATCTATGTCTTCCACTGCTTATAAATTCAAAAAAAAATTGAAATGTATGCATGAAATCCTGCGTGTTTTTCAACAGTAGAATGAAGAAGCAACAAAGTGGCAAGCTTTTACCTAGAGGAGAAAATCAAACACTTTGCACGTGCAGTCCATAGAGAGGATCACCCCGTGCAGCAGGTCCTTAGCAACCTGAGGGCTATGGAGCCCTTTATCATTCAGCTTCACACCCCATTTTGGGACATAAAACTCAAAGGAAATCAAGGTAAAAGGACCAGTCCCGAAGGCCTTGGGCCTTGCCTCCACCTTGGATAGAGGAAAAGATGTGGAAGCCAGAGGAAGGGACCTCGAGGGAACTTGGGGCCTAGGTGGAAAAGAGCACATGGGTGAGATAGCTTGCCCCCATGACCATGCTGGTCCCTTTTAGAAGTCTCGGGGCCATGGCTTAGCCCAGAATGGCCCTTTAAGGGTTTGACCCTAGCCCTCCTTGATGAAGGCTTGCCCTACCATTGCAGCCTTTCTTTTCTTTTGGTATGCCTTGTTGGGATATCAACTACTATGATACCACTTGTTAAAGATCTAGTACTGGCGAATTATGACAAGAAGAAAGAAGAAAATAAAATAAGAATACAATCAAGTACGTGGATCAGCCCAAAGACTTGCCTCCATGGGGCATGCAAAGCTTCACTATGAAAAAAAATAGGTATAAGAGGAGAACATTCACTCTCAACTCACTGTACATAAATCTCTCTCAACTAGAAGCTATCCTCATAAAAGCTCTCTCAGAATCTCAAGGAGATTCTTAGAAGCTACAAGATGCTTTACCCTCACAGCCTCCTTGCCAGATGCTATGCACTTATTGCTTCTCTCTCTCATGAGCTGCATATATTCGATGCTCTATCAAGCTCCTCTCAGGGGCTGCCTGAGCCTCGCTATATGCTTCTCACACCACATGCGCCATCCTGCTGCTCTATAGCTCCTCAGTCCTTCAAATGTGATAAGAATCCTCTTCTCAGCAGTTCA
The DNA here is from genome assembly GCA_006176705.1 of Cocos nucifera. Classification (NCBI taxonomy): domain Eukaryota; kingdom Viridiplantae; phylum Streptophyta; class Magnoliopsida; order Arecales; family Arecaceae; genus Cocos; species Cocos nucifera. Next base: position 340,818 of record QRFJ01000919.1, on the reverse strand, counting down.
TAGGAGTCCTAACAGAACTCTTTCTCCTAATATGAGTCAAACATAACCTTGATGGAGTCTTAGAATATTTTTCAACCTTCAGATCATGACCGTAATCCTCTATAGCCATTAGATGGTCCACGTGCAACTCTCATAGATCCTTTGGATTAATCATGATCTGAGTCCAAATAGAAAATCCTATCCTATTCTATTTGTTTTCGTCGAGCTAGCTTGATCAGGAGTTGAGCTAACTCGATTGCATCTCGTCTGAACTCCTACTTTCTATCTGCCTGAGAGAGTCGGCTCGACTGTGGTTCAAGCGGATCGATCTCAGCCTAAGCCGACTCGACCCCATATCCAAGCCAGCTTGACTGCTTGCTGGTACTGATTCTTCTTTGCTGTGGATTAAATTTGAGACATCAAATTCTAACAATCTTTACCTCGACTCGACATTCGATCTCCACCTGACTTTGAGAGCTTATGATAAATCTTTCCTCCATGCCCTGGGGCATGCCTGTTGATCATGGATGGACAAACATGGGAGTCGAGCTAGGCTGTTCAATCCCACCTCCATCAATGGCTGTGTCCACTCTAACCAAAGACCTGTTCGAAAGTTTCTTACTCTGTGACATCACCTCTTGTCCTTTCGAGTCTTCCATCTCATGCCCGATTCACCTCCACCTGGATCTTTACCTCACATTGGACTCCCTTTGGCTCCTGAAGCTCTACCTTGTATTAGGCTTCCTACTAGATAATAATATTCTCTCATCCTCTTTTTTTCCTCCAATATCATCGTATCATCATGCATGACCTTCAAAATTCCATCACCAGCTACCTACCTATAGCCGTTTGAATCCAATCTGCTCAGTGAGATAAGATTTTGCCTGAAATTAGATATATATTGAACCTCCTCCAATCTCCTCATTGCACCATCATGTGTCCTTTAGCTAACCATCCCGATGCCTCTAATCGCATAGCTCGATCCATCCAGTAGATAAACAGTGCCTTCACTACTCTCTAGAAAGTCAAACTGCTCCTCTCTACAATAAACATGATTTATACATATAGAATCTAAAATTCACTATTGAAAATAAGTAGAAACCTCGTTAGATATCTCCAGAACATTATTCTCTGACTTGCTACTGGCCGTCGCTATAGTAGCCCTCATTCGATCCTTGAGTTATGGGCAATTCTTGATGAGATGTCCCAACTTGTCGCACCTGTAACATCTGATCTTACTTTGGTCCCTCATCTTGGATCCGGATCATCCTCCTCACGATCCTTTACTGCTTCATGTACTACCTCCTACTCCTCCAAAAATCACCAAAGCTGAGCTACCGCTATCTGAGCTCGAAGCTAGGTTTTTTCTCCTGAGAATCTTATTCTAGAGTATCATTGTAATGACCTCGTCCATCTTGATGGTGCTCTTTTTCACTAAAAGAGCAGTCACCAAGAACTTATATGAAGGAGGAAGCGATGCTAGCAAGACCAATGCCCTGGTCTTCTCCTCAACTTTTTCATTAATGCTGAGCAGGTCGGTGAGGATTTTCTGAAAGTTGGATAGATGCTTCCGCATGCTTTAACCTTCATCCATCCATAGCTGGTAGAACTGGCTCCAAAGAAATAGTATGTTGGTAAGTGACTTTGCCATGTACGACTTCTCAAGCTTCGACCATGGCATCATTGAAAAAGTCTTATCAAGTACGTGGATCACGACATCATCCACTAGGTACAAGCGGATCATGCTCACCACCTACATCTGAATCCACTTCCAATCCTTCACCTCCATGGTAGCTGGCATCTCGTCATTCAAGAGAGCATTGATCAACCCATATTGGATGAGGACATCCTTTATCCTTGCTTGCCATAAAGAAAAATCATCCTTTCCATCAAATCTATTGATCTCCATCTTGATTGCACTTGTCTTCTCCATATTCTTCAATCTTTATCCACTGCTGCAATCTACACTCTGGTACTATCTAGCTTTGATACCAATCTATTAGGATATCAGCTACTCTAATACCACTTGTTAAGGATCTAGTACCAGTGAATTATGATAAAAAGAAAGAAAAAATAAAATAAGAATATAATCAAGTACATAGATTAGCCCAAAGGCTCGCCTCCACGGGGCATGCAAAGCTTCACTACGAAAGAAAAAAATAGGTACAAGAGGAGAACACCCACTCTTAACTCATCGTACATAAATCTCTCTCAACTAGAAGCTATCCTTATAAAAGCTCTCTCAAAATTTCAAGGAGGTCCTTAAAAGCTACAAGATGCTCTATCCTTACAGTCTCCTCATCGGATGCTATGCACCTATTACTTCTCTCTCTTGTGGGCTACACGTACTTGGCGCTCTGCCAAGCTCCTCTCGATGGCTGCTTGAGCCTCTCTACTTTCCACTCATACCTCATGCACCATCCTACTGCTCCATAGCACCTCAGCCCTCTAAATAGGATGAGAATCCTCTTCTCAATAGTTCATAAGAGTCCTAACAGGGCTCTTTCTTCTAATATGAGTCGAATATGATCTTAATGGAGTCTTGAAATATTTTCAACCTTCAGATCATGACCACAATCATCCATGGTCGCTGGATCCTATGGTCTACGTGTAATTCTCATAGACCTTTTGGATTAATCATGTTCCGAGTCCAAACAAAAAATTCCATCTTATTCTATTCATTTCCATCAAGCTAGCTCAGTCAGTGGTCAAGCTGACTCGACTACATCTCACCTAAACTCCTACTTTCTATTTGCATGAAAGAGTCGGCTCGGCTATGGTTCGAGCTGACTCGATCTCAGCCCAAGCTGACTCAACCCCATATCTGATCTAGCTCGATTGCTTGTTGATACTGATTCTCCTCTACTGTGGATCGAATTTGAGGCATCAAATTCTAATAAGCCTTACAGAGGAGTTCAATGTTCACATGCATGGCTACAAGGCAGAAGAAAAAGAGACATCATAAAATAAGAGCTATCAGAAACATGACAAAAGTTTTCAATGCAACTTAGATCAATGTTGACCAATGTCTACTTGGATAGCAACTCCTATAGAGAAGGAACCTCATGTTTAGATAAAGCCTTTAATAAGTAGCTATTATCGTCAAACAATTTGGGTGCTTGGTTCATGGCCTTGAGAGGCCGACCCCTAAAGTATCGAACCCTATGGCTGCTCGGTAGAAATAAAAAGGAACTACTCCTTCCAATCATGAATGGAAGAAAGTGCTCCTAAGATTTAAACATGGTTCTTCCTTGGGGACATATATCACCAATCCTTCTCCTGTAGGTAGTTCATCAATATAAAGAAAGCAAGAAAGAGGGAGATGGTAGGATGAAATTTGCAAAGAAAACAAAAGGACATGAAAGCAATGATGAACCTTCAGGCATTTGGGACCAAGAGAGTCAGAATGAAACTATAATGCCTAAAGATTTGGACAAGAAAGGGATGAAACAAGAGCCTCAACCTAACCTTCAGTGTCTCTTTATAAAGACATAGTCAATTGAGGGGCGGATTCGAGATCCGAACATTGGGACTAGGGAGCACAAGATAGAACTCGTTGGGAATCTGGTATTAAAAGTGAATAGTATTGAAAAATATATCTGAAAGCCAATCATCTAGATTGTAGATGGTTGAGCTGTATGTAATTTATACTCAAATTATAAATAAATAAAATTATTATTCTGATATTTTATCATATTTATGCATCTTCCTGTAATGAACTCTTCTGTGATGAGTTCTTAAAACTATTTAGACTCTATATAGAAAGATTTGTTGGCTAGTCCTTAAACCTGATCGCGACCAATGATATGTTGTTACCTAGGATGATAATATTTATCGAGTGTAGGTTGTTGCGTACCATATGAATTGATTGTCCTCTTAACCAAGAAGTATGGAGATATTGGTATGGCATATAGGTGAAGTATAAGGGTACATTTCACTGAATGTGAATCAATTACGGAGCTCTCTGCTATCAAGAGTTACTTATGAAGGATATGGATATAAGTATCCTTTATACCTGAGATCATAATGATGACTTGCAAGCAACTCACTATACTTTAGTACTAAACAACCTGAATTTTTAATTCAATGATGAAAGATTACTGGATGCAGTCAAGTACTTGTTTAGTCAGTGCATAAGTCAAGATGAGATTGACCCCTCCAAGTGCTGGAGTAAATGCATCACTGTATTTCAATTTAGCAAAACCTCAGCCAGGATGGTCCATTCGATGGATACTAAAATTTTGAAATACAATGTGCATAATTTTTAGGGTTGGTAGTTAAACCCTAGTTCATCCTTTAAGAATTGAGGTCAAGGGGATGAATTATACAGTAACCATATGCCACAAGTTCATGAATATTGCAATGCGACTATTCGATCTATTCGGACATCGGGTATCATTGCTAGATGATTACATTAATTAGTATAAAAATTAATTTTGGTGCTACCAGCTTAGGATTCGAACTTATGGGGTCAGACACAATCCTATATGATCTAATGGCTGATCAAGAGTCCCAATAGTCTGGGACTATATGACCAGGAGTCGCACTAGACTGGGACTCTACCTTCGCAGGTTCCATTGTATGGAAAACTCTAATATTATTAGAGAATTAATTATCAATTAGATTACTAATTTACTTAATTTGATTAAGTGATGAGGCTTTGATCAAATCTGATTGAATTTGATTCGATTGAGTTTGACCTGATTAGGTTATGAGATGATCTCATCGCTATGAAAGATTAGATCCTGATTTGATCTAACGTTGGACTCATGATAAATGCTAAAAATATACTAATTAAAATATTAAATTATAAAATAATTAATCTTATTTTTAAGAAATTGATATTTTTATTGATCTTATGCAGGAAAGAAGGCCACCAATGTTAAGATATTATTTTTCTAGTTCAAATGAAATAAATTTCAAGCAAAATAGAGTCCAAATAAGTCTAAAATCAAATTTTAAAAAAATAAATAAATAAAATAAAATAAAATAAAGAGTCGGCCAGTTTGGTTTAAATCGGTTCAAAAAATTAGCTCAGTCAGCTCGACCGCCCACTAAATCGACCGCTAATGCACTACTGACATCAGGAATTTTCACGACGTACAGTGGACCAAAATAGTAATCTGACCAGGGGCATGATGGAATTTTCACTTCAAGTGGCACACACTGATTGGCTGTCGATTGACACGATCTACGCAAGACTAGGCTCGCGCACGGTCTACCCAAGCCCATAGCATGATCTGATGGTCAGGCGGCACTGGTTTTCATTTGATGGCTGAGTTCTATGTGCTGATGGACGGTTCAGGGAGCAGCCAGTGATGATCCAATAGTGAAGACGTGATTTTGGTTTTCAACTAAGGATTTGAAGCCTTTTAAATGCTAGCAAAGAGTCAAGATTCGATCTTCAAGGCCGATCGGATGGCTACCATGAATTCCTACTTGATCTGGGATATTTTAAGAGGTTTTTAAGTAATTTTTGATGCATTTGATCATCATCTAATGGCTAGAATGATCCAGACCTTATTTGAGTTATTTCAGAAATTCTAAATCCTGATTTTAGTGATAAATAAATAAAATCTTTTTTCAAATCTAAAAATTTGTTTCAACTATCAGACCTCTAGAACTACTTCATATAGATTTAATTGGACCTATTTCAACTACTAGTCTTAGAGGAAAAGGATATGGCTTTGTTATAATAGATGATTTTTTAAGATATACATGGGTTTTATTTTTTATCTCATAAAGATAATGTTTTTAATATGTTTGTTGATCTATTTAACAAAATTATAAAAAAAAAGAATGCAATGTTTTATATATAAGAAGTGATCATTGCATGAAATTTAAAAATCAAAAATTTAAAAATTTTTGCTCTAAGAATGAAATCAATCATAACTTTTTAGCACCTAGGACATCCCAATAAAATAGGATGGTAGAAAAAAGAATAGAACATTGATTGAAATGGTACGAACCATGCTTTATGAAAGTAATCTTCCAAAATATTTTTGAGCGGAAGCTATTAACACCACATGTAATGTATTAAATAGAGCTCTAATTAAACCAATCTTAAAGAAAACTTCATATGAACTCTATTAAGAAAAGAAGCCAAATATTTCATACCTTAAAATCTTTGGATATAGATGTTTCATTCTTATAAATGGTAAAGATAATCTAGGAAAGTTTGATGCAAAATTAGATGAAGGAATCTTCCTAGGATATTTATCACATAGTAAAGCATATAGAGTATTTTACAAAAGAACATTGATTGTGAAAGAATCCATGCATATTATTTTTGATGAAACTAACTCTTTTAAAACAAAAGAAGAAGAGCTTGATGTGGATGCAAAAATTCTAGAAAACAAAATGAAAGCTATATCATTTGAAGATACTCTCTCTTAAGAAAAAAAGACAAAGAGCATGAGGTTGAAGAAGTAATGCCACAATCTCAAGATGATCAAGGTATATCCAATTTACCAAAAGAATGGAGATATGATTATAATCATCCTAAGAAATTAATAATAGGTGATCCATCTCATGGAGTTAAAACTAGATCATCTCTTAGGGAAGCTATGAATCACATTGCATTTGTATCTCATTTAGAACCTAAAAATATAATTAAAGCTGAAAAAGATCCAAATTGGATATTAGCAATGCAAGAGGAGTTAAACCAATTTGAAAGAAATAAAATTTGAGAATTAGTTGAAAGACCTAAAAATTTTCTTGTAATTGGTACAAAATGGGTTTTTATAAATAAACTAGATGAGAAGAGCAATGTAATTAGAAATAAGGCTAGATTGATTGCACAAGAATACAATCAAGAAGAGGGTATCGATTTTGATGAGTTCTTTGCACCCGTAGCTAGACTTGAAGCTATTAGATTGCTCTTAGCATTTGCATGCTTCGTGAATTTTAAATTTTTTTAAATGGATATAAAAATTATATTTTTAAATAATTTTATTAAAGAAGAAGTTTATGTAGAACAACCTCCAAGCTTTGAAAGTCAAGATTTACCTAATCATGTATATAAACTTAAAAAAGTACTATATAGATTAAAATAAGCACCTAAGGCTTGGTATGATAGATTGGGTAAGTTCTTATTAAATAATAATTTTAAAAAAGATAATATAGATAAAACACTATTTGTTAAAAAAATCAAGTGGTCTATTAATTGTTCAATTATATATTGATGATATTGTATTCGGTGCTACTAATGAGATTGTGTAGAGAGTTTGCTAATCTCATGCAAGTTAAGTTCGAGATGAGCATGATGGGAGAGCTCAACTTCTTTCTCGAACTCTAAATCAAACAATCAAATGAGAGGATCTTCATCAACCAAAGTAAATACATCAAGAAAATGTTAAAGAAATTTGGGATGGAGAATATCAAAGAAAGTGGCACCCCCATTAGCATAAGTTGCAAGCTTGATCAAGATCCAAAAGAAAAAGTAGTAGATCCTAAGCAATATCGAGGTATGATTAGATCTTTACTATATTTAACTACAAGTAGGCCAGACATAATATTTAGTATATGCATGTGTGTGCATTATCAATCAAATCCTAAGGAATCACATGTATTAGCTGTTAAAAGAATCTTTAAGTATCTAATAAATACTTAAGATATTGGTTTATGGTACTCTAAACAATCTTCATTAGATTTAATTGGTTATAGTGATTCAAATTTTGCTGGTTATTGCTTAGATAGGAAGAGTATAAGTAGTACATGTCAATTTCTAGGAGTGAATTTGATCTCTTGGTTTAGTAAGAAACAAAACTCAGTAGCCTTATCCACGGTGGAAGCCAAATACATTACTGCTAAGAGTTGTTGTGCTCAACTATTATGGATCAAACAATAACTAGAAGATTATGGTATTACTTGTAATAACACTCCTATTTGATGTGACAATACAAGTGCCATAGATTTAACTAAAAATTCTATATTACATTCAAGAACAAAACATATAGAAGTAAGACATCATTTTATTAGAGAGCATGTTTAAAATAATGATATACTTCTTGAATATGTGTCTACTGAAAATTAAGTTGCTGATATCTTTACTAAACCCTTGAATGAAGAAAGATTTTGCACAATTAAAAAGCAATTAGATTTATTTGATCCAATTTGTTAAATGAATATCTTATGATAATTGATTTTCATATGATGAAATGATTGATTTTGATATGGTTAGTTTCCTTGCATTTGTTCAATTTTTATCTCATTTAGAAAAGAAAAATAAATGAGAAATTTTTTGGACTGGAAACCTAGAATATTCAAGTCCGTGCCAAACTGAGCTGTCCCATTACTTTCTTATAAAGAAACTTAGTCATCTCAGTACTAGGCCAACTCAATTTTTTTTCATAAAAACCTGGGCCGACCAAGTTGTCGGGTGTCTTATTTTTTAAACGAACAGACCGACGGCCTTTTTATTTCTTGCTTCTTAACTATCTACAAAGAAAACCCTAGAACCTTAAAAATCTTCTCCTAGAAACCCATTTCCATCAAATTTGAGTGGGATTTTAGAATCATGCCATGCAAGAAATGAGCCGTAACTCCTCGGATTAAGCATACATGTCTAGTTCCACCGCCTAGAAGAGGGATTTATAATAAAGAATGATAGATAAAGTTTTGAGAAGATCATTCATCTAGGTCATCTCAGTCTTCCTCACCTCCTCCAGGACCATCCACTCAACCCCCTTAGCCTCCTTCTCCGATTTCCCCACCATCTCCCTCTTCCACACCCGTTCCTCTCTCTTCTAGGGCTGTTACAACCGATAGAAGAGTGGACTATGATTTCTTGGCAAGTGAGGGATTCAAGTTTGGAGAAGGCTTGAAATATCAAGGATGGAAATTCCTCTGCTCTGGGATTAATCTTCCAACCTATCTGAATCTAGTATAGGAGTTCTATGGAAATGCTAGGGTTAGGCCTAATTTGTTTGAGTTGGAGGTAAAGAAAGTTAAGATTAATTTGACTATAGAGAAATTAGGTAGTTTACTTAGGGCACCCACTAAAGGAGCTAAAAGACTTAATGATCGAGCAAGTGGATTGCGGTTACTATTTGGTAGGAAAGATGCTATGCACTTTGAAGAGATTCATGGTAGAGACCTATCAGTTAAGCATAGACTACTCCATCACATTTCAGCTAGGATTCTAGTTTCTAGAGTAGGAAGATTTGATTTTCTGAACAAGAATGACATAGCTGTTATGTATCATATTCTGATAAGGAAAAGATTCAACCTTCCAGCTCTAATTTTGAGGGTGATGCAAGAAGCATCCTAAAGGAGGAAGCCTGCTTTGCCATACAGAATGTTCCTGACTTAAGTGTTTCAAGATTTTGGAGTTAGTCTGGAAGGAGAACCCAGTAAGAAGCTGCAACATTATTACACCTACAACTTGAAATTGATGCATAGGATGAAGTTTAAGAAAGTAAATGGTGTTTAGGTAAAGCTAGATGAAGAAGAAGAAGAAAAACATGAGCCAAAGCCCATGCCACAGCATCCAGTGCCTACTCCATCTTCGTCCACTATCAGTCTAGATGAGGATCAGATTGAGAAGATAGTGCGGCGCGTATCGGCCAGAGTATATGATAGACTCTCAGGTGATCTTCTCTCGTTGATGAAAAATGTTGTGAGGAAGGTGTTTGCTGAACAGCAGACTTTAGCATCCATGGATCCAGCCTCATCTGACCCTCCAGAGCCTAGTATTGATTAGGTTGCATATAGGATCCATTTAGTTATACTTAAAATATTTTGGTTGTAAATGTTCATGATACGTAATGTTCAAACTTTAACATTTTGTGAACTTGAAACTTTTTGTATCTATGAATGAATGAAGTTTGATTTTGGCTTACATTGTATCAAATTCTCTTAATGAATGAATGAAATGTATCTCTTCTCATGTTTGATCTAATCTCTTCTTATATTGTATATTTATTTTTTGACAATGACAAAAAGGGGGAGAAAAATGAGTATAAAATGATAATTAAAAATTGAAATATAAATTAAGTGAAAAGAATGGAAAGAATGGGCATTACTTAAGTATTACTTAAGTAAGAACAAAATAAAGAATATGCATGAAATAGCAATTTAATTGTAATTACAAATATGAAAGAAATCATAACTCGAATTGCTAAATTGAAACCTAGGCACATAGTAAGGGGGAGCAATACAAAATTTGACTTAGACTTGAACATACTTATCATATTCAGGGGCAACATATGTAAATTGATAAAATCTAAATGAATATGATGTATGAGTTATTTGATAAGATTGAATGAATATATTACTTTAAAATATAAAGGAAAGGTTATACTCAAAAGGACTTGTCATCATCAAATTGGAAAAGATTGTTGACCCTAGATTGATTTTGATGATAACAAAAGTATTTGAGTATAGATTGTTAATTTACTAGCATTGTTTGTGAGAATGTGTAGTTGTAAAATTCAAGAGCTCACAAACTCTAAGTGTTTCCATTCATCTAAATGAAGACTCATCACTCAAGATTTTAGAAGATACTTTAGAGTGGATACATCTCTCAAGAGATTTTAATGAAGAATAAATCAAGGCAAAAAGGCAAGTCTAACCTACAAAATAAATTAGAGAAAAAAGTCACAAACAGTATTTAGCATGCATGGCATGCAAACTGAGCCGATCCAGTTTAAGACTAAGTCGATCTAGTCTCAATCGAAGCAAAAGATAGAAAAGATAGAAAGCTAGATGTTTCATGACTCAGATGATTAAGCCGACCTAGTTTTTAACTAAGGCGATCCAGTGACAATAAGGCCGACCTAGTTAGAAAAATAACCATCCCAGTCTCAAAAAATAGAAGATGATAAAAATAGGTATTTTAGAATCTCTGAGACTGAGCCAACCCAACTAAAAATTAAGTTGACCTAGTTTGGACTGAGCCGACCCAATCAAAAACTGAGTCAGCCCAATGTCTGTAATGGCTAGTTTCTAGTTTTGCAGCTTTTCACTCCACACGCCTCTAAATGGCTATTTTCGATCTTCTAATGGCTAGATCACTTTTAGAAGCCCTTTTAGCTAACTTGTATTGATCAAAAACCTTAGAAATACTTATGAAAATATTTGAGACAAGAAAGAAAACTTTTGAACATGCAAAGAGAGCTTCCAAACAGATTTTCAGTGTATTCAAGTGTGTGAGCAATATAGTGAAAATGAAAGAGTGATCTTTAGACATACCTTTATTCTTCTAATATCACTCTAAGAGAAGTCAGGCCATTGCTATCGAAGATCATCTACTACTTTCCTCAAGCATTCAAAGAGAAAAAATTAAGCCAACAAGCCAAGCTCCCAAAATTTTTTCTCTTAACCTTCAAAGAGTTTGTTTTTATTTTTGTTTATTTTTTTTTTTATTTTAAGTTTTTTGGGGTGAAAAACTTGGATTAGTCCAAGCCTAGAGTTGGACGTTGTATGGTTTGATTGGTGAGCCAAAGTTTAAATCAATCAGGATTGATTGTTAGCTTAAGAAAATAATCATTGTATGGTTGTGGTTGGTGAGCCAAGGTCAAAACCAACTGGATTGGATTGTAAACTCAAGTAAAATAATCAAACTGTAATCAAGCTTAGTGATTATAGTTGAATTTCTAAGTGGTTTACTTAGGAAGTGAACGTAGGACTGAGTTTTGTGTCGAACCACTTAAAATTATTATGTTTGTGATTGTGTGTTATTGTTCTATTACTTTTACTCATTGTACATTACATTGCTTGTTTTATTTAAGCACATAACTAGTTTAATTTGCTCATATCTCAAGCTTAAATTTTAAATACCCAATTCACCCCCTCTTGAGAAGCCATACTTGGGCAACAAGGATCAAAGCCTATCTTAAGAAGATGGAACTTAGATTTATAGCCAACTGGCTTTAGATCAAGTGAAAGTTTGTTAGATGTGTGTCCTAGAAGCTAGATTGACCGATACTTATAAAATACTTTCTAAAAGCATTTTCATAATTCTGACTTAAAATTAATAAATAGATTAATTATTCTATCACATTGTGTATTAAAGTGTCTGTGATATATTCTTTGAGTTAACAGGCATGATAACACATATTCTCAAGAGTTAAAAATTTTAGGCATGTGTTATCATAATTAACTCATAAACTATTTTTGATCGTAGGATCATCATAAGGATGATAACCGATCTAGAAGATCAATGTACAATCGCTTTTTTAGGATAGATGAGTCTTAAGTTTATGGTGTGGAGACACCGAAGCGAGTGTACAGGTACTTATTAAGAATGAGGGCACTAAGCATGACCATCTCGAGCAATCATAAGAAAGTCTACCTTCTTGTTGATGACTAGCTTAATGCTGCAATGTGTTTGATTCTTTGATCTGAGGTGCATCGACAGTTCACCTTGAGGATGTTATAGTTTGACTATATCATAACTCGATCTTTTAGACATTTAGAATCCTAAGGTGTATGTTAGCTATAGCATGTTCATTATAGGAATTGGATCACACCAAAAAGGGATCTATCAACCTCAATAGAGGAGGAGTGGTCCTATGATGATCATGAGATCGAGTCCTAAAATCTATGGCCATGGTAGTATGAAATAATAGAAAGAAGTTTCTATTAGAATTTCACATCGAACTCGAATCAAATGATTTATTCATATGATGGATGTTGGATTTGACAAGTTTGCCTTAACCCTAATCCTATCAGGGCTCATGATAGAAGAACTAAATCATATGGTAGCTGCACCAAAAGGTTCGCTATTCGATTCTGATGGATTACCACCATATACTGCTAGGTATCATTGGTGAATTTTAGGATCAATTAGAATTATCTTGATGATCAATGATTCTAATTGAATAAATCAAAAGAGTTCTAATCCATCAAAAGATATTTCGATGATAGAGATTGCAACATATTCCACTACTATATAGAACTGAATCTAACTGAATCACACAAATAAGGGTTTGGATCTGGATGTCATCAATTGGGTTAACCTAGTTTAATTTATTTAGATTTGATCCAATTAGGTTCAAAAAAAATCATGCTGGCACACGATTGAACCTAACATTCTTCTTCTATAGTCTTTTTGGTTCATCTCGACTAAATCAAATTGGATTTAGATCACCTAAAAGCCCTATATAGGTTTGTCCTAATCAAAACAAGGCTTATCCTGGTGAGAACAGGCCTTGTTCTGATAAAACAAGACTTGTCCTAATGAGATCAGGGCTTATCCTAAAATGATGAGATGAAATTTGGACAAAGCTCATCCAAAAACTCTGTATGGATTTATCTTGATCTGACTGGATCTTGTTCTATCCTGATCAAGGCTTGTCCTAAATCCCATAAGATGGGAATAGGATAAGGGTTGTCTTAACAAGATTAGGGCTTGTCCTAAAATTATAAGATAAAATTTGGATAAGGCTCCCCCAAAAATTTTGGATGAATTTGTCTTGATCTGACTGGACCTAGTCCTGCCCTGATCAAGACTTGTTCTAACTTGATAAGGACATGCCTGAAATCCATTAGATGGGACTTGAAAAGGGCTTGTCCTAAATCCCATGAGATGGGAACGGGATGAGGGTTAAGAGTTGACCTGATTTGTAGGAATTAAATGATAGGAGGCGTGCGCCCCTTGGAGATTTTCTAAGGGCATGCACCCTTAGGTATTACATGAAGAGGAGAGAGGACACACATCTGTTAGATATGTGTGCCCTAGAAGCCAGAATTGGCTGACACTTGTAATACACTTCTAGGGGCAAAATTATAATTTTGATTATAAATAATAAAATGTATTATTTTTTATCATAAATGTATATTTAGTGTCTTTGATACATCCCTTGAGTTAACGATAATGATAATTCATATTTTTAAGAATTAAAAATTTAAGACATGAATTTTCATTTATTAACTCATAAAATGCTCTTAACCGTAGGATCGTCATGAGGATGGTGATTGATCCGAAAGATTAGTATACAATCGCTTCTTTATAGTAGATGAGTCTTGAGTCTATGGTGTAGAGACACCAAAGCGAGAGTATAGGTACTCATTAGAGAACGAGAGCACTAAGCATGACCACCTCGAGTAGTCATAAGAAAGTCTACCTTCTCGTCAATGACTGACTCGAAGCTGCAGTGGGGTGTCTGGTTCTTTGACCTGAGGTGCATCGATAGTTCACCTTGAGAGTGTTATAGTTTGACTACACCATGACTCAGTCTCCTAGCTATTCAAAGTCCTAAGGTGTATGTTGGCTATAGCATGTTCATTGTTGAAATTGGATTGCACCAAGAGGGAATCTATCTACCTCGGTAGAAGAGGAGCAGCCCTACGATGATCATGAGAATCAAGTCCATAAGCCCATGGCCATGGCAGAAAGTGAAATAATAGAAAAGGTTTCTATTAAGATTTTCACATCGGACTTGAATCGAATGATTAAATCATATGATAGAAATTAGGGTTTGACGAGTTCACCTTAACCCTAATCTGATCGAGGCTCAAGATAGAAGAACTTAATCACACAAGTAGCTGCACCAAGAGGTTCATTTTCAATTTTGATAGGTTGCCACCATATACTGCTAGGTGTCACTGATGGATTTTGGGAGCAATTAGAATGATTTAGATGATCGATCATTCCAGTTGTCTGAATTAAAAGAGTTCTGATCCATCGAAAGAAGTTTTGATGATGTCGATGATGGAGATCATGACATATCCTATTATCATACAGAACTGAACCTAACTAGATCACACAAACAAGGGTTTGGATTTGGATATCATCAATTAGACTAACCCAGTTTAATTGATTTGAATTAGATTTAATTAGGTTCAAAAAAATTATGCTAGCACATGATTGAACCTAACATTCTCCTTTTACTATCATTAAAAGTTGTCTCAACTAAGCCAAATATGTTTGTGCTCACTCAGGTATCCTTACTTGGTCTGACTGGAGCTCGTCCAGATCAGAAAAAGATTATCTTAATTTATGAGATAAATTTGAGACAATACCTACTATTTTTCATCACCTGTTAATTCTTGTCCTTTGACTTTGGTCAAACATTAACATTTGACCCTTGGACATCTGTCCATATGTCATGCACTTATTGGAGAGCAGATAGGGGCTTATCCCCTTACTGAAATTTGGAAAGGAGGGGGCGCATTCCTAGGATGGCGTGCGCCCATGGATAGGGATGCCTGGAGTCCCATATAGATAGGACTCCAGGTTGCTTCTTGGATTCTACTTAGGTGACCCTTACTTATAGACTTTGATCAATCTTAGGCACCATCTAAGGATGAATTTATGGGGCTCTCATCTGATTGAATCAGGTGATGTCATCCCATCAATCAGATTTAGATCTGATTGCATGAAGAAACGTAATTGGTCGGGATGATGTGGCACTGCACAGTGCAGTAGGGTCTATAAATAAACCCTGTCTGCGCTCAACTTTCAACGAGTTCCCTCTTAGCCACATCCTAAGGCTGCCCCTCTCCCTCCTCCATGCCATCTTCTAATCCTCTCTCTCCTCTCATGCCCAAGGAAAGTTGGGCTTCAGTTTGGTGCGATCCAGGCAAGAAAAGGCTGACGAGAAAGGAAGAAGGCAGCACTACTGTAGAGATGACTGCTGATCTTCAGAAGAAGTTTTGAAGATTCTCTAAATTAGATCCAAATCTGATTTTTAGAGAAGTGATAAAGAAAGAGAAGATCTCCAGATCCAGTTCGAGTGGATACCGATAGAAGCCAGGCGCTTGCGTGGCTAGATCCAGAATCTCAGACAATCAGCAGGATCATCAAAGGGTAATCGAATTACCCATATCAAGGTATAAATTAAATTAGATTTAATTTATTTTTATTTTTATTTATTAGATCTATAAAATTAGATCTGAAACATCTTAGATCTGATCTAGATATATGAGAGAAATTTTTGAAATATCTCTCTCGATCCGATCAAATCTGAACGAATCTAATCCAAAAAATTAGGATTTCTCCTTCAATGTCTTCCTAGGCATGCGCCCCATATGGATAGGATGGAGAGTCCCATACAAATTAGATTTGAATGGATCAAATATTTGAATTTGATTCAAACTCTTTGGAGATAAATCCTTATGTCTAAAGCCTCTTATCCCAAAATTATTCCATGCCATAATTTTTTATATTTGTGTAAACAAAAATTCAGAAATAAGTTTGTGGGGCATGGAGATCATGGGAGAGTCCTTTTGCTTGTTGTCTTTGACTTCTTCAAAGTCATATGCGAAGGGACTCTTAAGTTGGTCTATAAATAAGACCCTACGCAAGCTGTTGTGCATTGAAATTAATCTACAGTGAAGCCCTACCAAAATCTTCATCTTCATGCCTCCCTCATCTGATCATCTTCCCTTCTCCATGCCCAAGAGTTAGGCAAAAATTGCGAGCAAAGATCAAGTCCTATTGGTGCGAAGATTAGCGAGAGACGATGGTGTTCGTGAGACAAACATGCAACCTTTGGAGTTTGATTTGAAGGCTCTACAGGAAGATACTAGATCTGATCTAGAAGGAGAAAACTTCTAGATCTAACTTAAGTGGATAGTGGTAGAGGCTGGGTGCATATGCGACTCAATCAGAACCTCAGATCAATCATCAAATCATTACAATGGATAAACGATTTATCCGATCAGGTGATAATTGTTATCACTATTTTTATTTTTATTTTTGCTTCTAAATCAATCTAATTAAATCTAAGAACTATCAAATTTGATCAGATCGTAGAAAAAAATTTAAAATATTTTACTGTAAATCTAATCCGATCAGATGGATCCTGCGATAGAAAAAACTAGCTTTTTCCTTCAAGTGATTAGCTTATAACTATTAGCTCGATGGTGCCACTTGCTTACACATGTCGCCCATCAATAAGAGCAAGAATTTATGAACTTGATGCAGCATGCCTGCTGTGCCCAAAATCATGATGCCTCGAAAATCTGACTATCTCATTAACTACAGCCATCAAAAAAGATGGCCAGACTTGATCAATGTCCCTCAATCAAGGAGGAAGATTAACTCCCTTCACCCAAGCCAATGCTAACCTTAGACTTGAGAGTGAGAGGCAAGTAATAGGGGATTGATCTTGGATAATGGTGGAACCAACTATCAAAAAAAGGCTAACGTGGTCCATACATTAGGAAGCCTTCGATCTAATATTGATACTATATCGTCCCAAGATCGCCAGCAGATGTCCTATATGAAGGATGTCCGAGATTAAAAGGGAGAAAATCATCAGGATCATCATACCATTACTAGAATAACAAAATAGGCACTACATGTTAACCTTATGTATATGGTTATGGAATAACCAACTACCATTCTACTAAAAATGGCCACTAGCACTTCGCCTATAAAAGGGAGATAAGGGGATCCCTTAGGTAAGTCTTTCAAGCATCCAACAAAGTTCATCATCTTATTCCTCTTCCTTTCTCTATTCTTAGTTTCCGACTGACTTGACTATCGGAGGACCTCTGTTGGAAATGCTCTAGTGAGTAGGCTTGTTTGCATATGCTGATCGAGGATCTTGTCTTGAAGATTGGTGTTTGACCCTATCGCCAGATTGATCGAGGTCCAATCGGGAGCCAACAGTAACACTTTCTATAACTCCATGCAAATTCTCTTCCTTTAAGATCAAGGTTCACAAGGTCTAGGGTCAAGATGAAATCCATAAAAATTAGTCCTTGATGCATTGAGCATTGCCTCTTCTATCATTAAGAGATTTAGTAAATTTAAAGTCCTTTCCAATCATCCAAAGACCAATGGAGAGCCTCTGATGTCCACCACTCTCTCTCTGTCAATTGCCCAATCTCAATCTCTTTCCCTTTATTCTTTCAATCTCTCCCTCTTATTCTCTCTCTCTCTCTCTTTCCCTCTGTCAGCATAAGTGTTCCTTTTGGTGGGAACTTATTTACCACTAAATAGGAGATGAAAAGGTTTCAAATCTAGCTTGGCAAAAAGAATGTTAGCTACCATTCATTTTGGCCTTTAGTTTTCAAGGATTGTCAGAAGCCCGAACAAGGATTCTATCTTTCAAATGAAAGAAAGATTCACCTACCTTCACACAAATCCATCAATAGATCATGCAATGATTGCTTCAAGATCCATACATATGGATGAGTGAAGTTCATATATAATACTTTAAGATACATGCGAGATACATTCTAATGATCAATGTTGTAAAAGAAAATCAATATAAACCCAAATCCCAGCCTGATTTGTTCATATACATTTTAATTTGGCCTTCAAATAATCTACACGTATGCGACACACATGCAACATTAGAATATATATTTTAATTTATCCTTCAAATAATCCATGTGTGAGACACACATGGAACATTAGAGTGACTAAAATACTGCAGACACATAACATAGAGCAAACTATGCCCCATTAGCAAACCAAATTACTAATCAACCTATTCACTAAAAAAAAATAATACTAGATTTTTTTTATTATTTTTTATTTCTAAAAATATCCTCTTCCTCAACTTATTTCCTAAATTACCATCCATGTTGAAATCATTGGATCAACCGGTAATTTCACGGACACCCTGGCGCTGATGTGTTCATTGAAAGTGAACTCACCAGTCCAATTGATGATTTTAAGTAATTTTTTTTTATTTTTAATTTATGGATGGAGATTTTTTTTTTTGCTTGCAGATGGAGGGGGGTTGTGTGGTTCTTTTTGGTGGCACACGGAGGGAGGGATAAGGAGGAGGGAGAAGTTTTTATTTTTTATTTTTTGGTTTAGCATACGAAGGGGGAGGGGGCGTGCGAGGGCATTGGTGATGGGTACCTCGGGCCGGGGGCCTATGGGGATGGAGGGGAGGGAGAGCTTTTTCCCTTTTTTTTTTTGGTAGATGGAGGGGAGGGGGCGGTGGTGACTGGTGGGGACCCAGTCGTGGGGGGTGTGAAGGAACCAGTGCAGGATTTGAAGGGAAATCCTGATTTCCCGGTCCAGGTTCGTCCAGATCTGATTAGATCAAGAGATATATTTCAAAAATTTTTTCTCTTGATCTTAATCAGATTTTGATATGTTTTAGATCTGATTCTTATTATTTTAATAAATAAAATAAAATAAGATAAATTAAATCTAATTTAATTTACCTGATTTGGGTAATCCTATTACCCTATAGATGATCCTGATTGCAGCGGAAGGTTCTGGATCTTAGCCACGCAAGCGCCTGGCCTCTACCGGTATCCACTCGGGTTGGATCTGGAGATCCTCTTCTTCTCTATCACTCCTCCAAAAATCAGATCTGGATCTGATCTGGAGGATCTTCAAAACTCTTTTGAAGATCTGCAGTCGTCCTTTTGCAGCAGCGCAGCCTTCTTGCTTTTGATCGCCTTTCCTTGATCTGAATCGCACCAAACTAAGTCCAAAACACTTTTGGACGTGGAGAGCAAGGGGAGAAGAGAGTATGGCGTGGAGAAGGAGTGGAGAGGCAGCCTTGGACGTGGGAAATCTCTTTCAATAAGACTTTTGATTAGGGTTGGGCGCAGGGTCTTATTTATAGACCTCTTGTGATCCAACTCCTCTTCCTCTCAACCAATCACAACCCTTTGTGAAATCAGATCTAAATCTGATTGGTTGAAAAAGAGACCCCTAGATTCCTCCTTAGAGGGTGCCTAAGACCGGTCAAACTGGATTCTTAGTAGAACTCTGATTGGAATCCTAAAGGGAGGTGGAGTCCTTGTCCAACAAGGACTCCTAGGCGCCTCCTACTTGGGCTCACGCCACCCTTGGCGTGCGCCCTTCTCCTTGCCAGGTTCTGGCAGGGGGACAAGCCCCCACCAGCTCTCCAATAGGTGCATGACATGTGGTCAAAAGTCAAAGGGTGAATGGTCAACGTTTGACCAGTCAAAGGTAGACTTTTGACCAAAGTCAAAGAACAAGAAATGGCAGGTGACCAAAAATGGCAGGTAATGTCTTACAAATAAGACAACCTATTCTGACTTGGACAACCTCCAGTCAGACCATATGAAGGCCTTTGATTGAGCACAAACTCCTTTGGCTCAGTCAGGACAACTTATTTATGATAGTAAAAGAAGAACGTTAGGTTCAATCGAGTGCTAGCACGATTTCCTTGAACCTAATTGAATCTCATTCAGATCAATTGAACTAGATTAGTTCAATTAATGATCACTAGATTCAAACCCTTGTTTGTGTGACCCAGTTAGGTTCAGTTCTGTATGGTAATGGGATATGTCATGATCTCTATCATAGACATCATCGAAACTCCTTTCGATGGATCAGAACTCTTCTGATTCGAACAGCTAGAATGATCGATCATCTAAATCATTCTAATTGCTCCCAAAATCCACCAGTGACACCTAGCAGTATATGGTGGCAACCCATCAGAGCTGAATGCGAACCTCTTGGTGCAGCTACCTGTGTGATTCAGTTCTTCTATCTTGAGCCCCGATCAGATTAGGGTTAAGGTGAACTCGTCAAACCCTAGTCTCTGTCATATGATGTAATCATTCGATTCGAGTCCAATGTGAAAATCTAAATAGAAACTCTTTCTATTATTTCACTCTACCATGGCCATGGATTTCTGGACTTGATTCTCATGATCATCATAGGGCTACTCCTCTACCACCGAGGTAGATAGATCCCATCTTGATGCAATCCAGTTCCTACAATGAACATGTCACAGCCAACATACACCTCAGGGTTCCATATGGCTAGGAGACCGAGTAATGGTGTAGTCAAACTATAACACCCTCAAGGTGAACTGCCGATGCATCTCAGGTCAAAGAACCAGACACACTACTGCAGCATCGAGTCAGTCATTGACGAGAAGGTAGACTTCCTAATGACTACTCGAGGTGGTCACGCTCAGTGCCCTCGTTCTCTAACGAGTACCTGTACTCTCGCTCCGATGTCTCCACACCGTAGACTCAAGACTCATCTACTAAAGAGAAGCGATCGTACACCAACCTTCCGGATCAATCACCATCCTCGTGATGATCCTATGGTCGGGAGCTGTTTATGAGTTAATAATGATTATTCATGTCTTAAATTTTCAACACTTGAAAATATGAATTATCATTACCATTAACTCAAAGGATGTATCACAGACACTAAATACACATGTGTGATAGAAAATAACCCATTTCATTAATTATAGTCAAAATTACAATTTTGCCCCTAGAAGTGTATTACAAGTGTCAGCCAATTCTGGCTTCTAGGGCACATATATCTAACAATCTCCCACTTGTCCTAAAGCCAATTGGCTACAAGTATAAGTCCCATCTTCTCAAGGTGGGCTTCGATGTTCTGTTGGCCCAACGGCTTTGTAAGTGGGTCTGCCACATTTTCTGTGGAGTTGACTCTCTTGACCTCAACGTAACCTTTCTCAAGGTAATCGCGGATGAGATGGTATCACCATTTGCTAGGAACTCTTTCAGCACAAACAATCTGCCAGATGTCGACTTTCGATCATCTATATCGGACATGAAGTCCGAGTCTGTGTATCCCTGGACTTGGAGTTCTCCGTTACCAAAGACCAACATCATATCCTTAGTTCTTCTCAAGTACTTAAGGATACATTTCACAGAAGTCCAGTGTTCTTCACCTGGATTTGACTGATATCTGCTTGTGACACTCACAGCATGGGCTATATCAGGTCGTGTACATAGCATGGCATACATGAGGCTCCCTATTGCAGAAGCATAAGGGATCTTGCTCATGCGTTCTATTTCCTCAGGTGTGCTGGGGCACATCTTCTTGGAAAGATGAATACCATGTCTGAAGGGTATTAATCCCCTCTTAGAGTTTTCCATACTAAACCTCTTTAGTACTTCCTCTATGTACATTTTCTGTGAAAGTCCTAGCATCCTATTCGGTCTATCCCTATAGACCTTAATTCCTAGAATAAAGGATGCTTCACCTAGGTCTTTCATGGAGAATTCCTTGGACAACCACATCTTGACTGATGTCAACATGGGAATATCATTCCCAATAAGGAGGATGTCATCCACGTACAATACGAGGAAGACAACAGCGCTCCCACTGACCCTTTTGAAAACACATGGTTCCTCTTCGTTTTTGATGAAACCAAACTTTTTGATCACATCATTGAAACGAGTGTTCCAGCTCCGAGATGCTTGCTTAAGTCCATATATGGACCTTTGCAGCTTGCAAACCTTGTGATCAGTATCACTGGATGTGAAACCTAGCGGCTGTTCCATATAGATATCTTCCTCAAGATATCCATTTAGGAATGCCGTTTTCACGTCCATTTGCCATATTTCATAATCGAAATAGGCTGCAACAGCAAGCAATGTGCGGATGGATTTTAGCATAGCTACCGGGGAAAAGGTATCCTGATAGTCAATGCCTTCACGTTGACTATAACCTTTTGCCACCAGTCTAGCCTTGAATGTCTCCACATTCCCATCTGCACCAATCTTTCTCTTGAAGATCCATTTACACCCAATAGGTACTATACCTTCTGGTGGATCTACCAAGGTCCAGACTTGGTTTGAGTGCATCGAGTCGATCTCTGACTTCATTGCCTCAAGCCATTTCTCGGAGTCGATATCTGAATATCGCCTCGTTGTAGGTTTTGGGATCATCTCCATGAGCACCATTACCTATGAGGAACATTTCCTCTATATCCTCTGAAATAATACCTAAGTATCTTTCAGGGGGACGGGAAAACTCTTTCCGATCTACGAGGTGGAGGAGGTAGTGTTCTTATTGGCTCAACCTGATTTGGTTCCACTTGGTCCTTAGCTCTTTCTGCTTGTGAGACTTTCTCATCAAGCTTAATCTGCTTTCCAATGCCACTATCTTGAATAAACTATTTTTCAAGAAATATGGCATGTCGACTCACAATCACATTGTGGTCTTCTGGAATGTAGAAATAGTATCCTAATGACTCTTTAGGATATCCTATGAATCGAGCTCTAAAGGACCTAAACTCTAACTTGTCCACTTGTTGTCTTTTGACATAAGCCGGACAACCCCAAATTCTGAGATGACTCAGACTTGGTTTCTTACCGTGCCATATCTCATACGGTGTGGTAGGAACGGTTTTAGAGGGAACCCTATTCAGTAAATAGATTGAAGTTAATAATGAATGTCCCCAAAGAAAATCTGGGAGGTCTGTGAAGCTCATCATGGATCGAACCATATCCAATAGAGTCCGATTTCTCCGTTCTGAAACCCCGTTGAGTTGAGGTGTTCCTGGTGGAGTCCATTGAGAGACTATGCCATTTTCCTTAAGATAGTCTAGGAATTCCCGGCTAAGGTATTCACCTCCTCGATCTGATCGAAGAACCTTAATGGGTTTTCCAGTTTATTTTTCTACTTCATGTCTGAATTCTTTGAACTTTTCAAAGGCTTCAGACTTATGTCTCATAAGATACACATACCCATACCTAGATAGATCATCGGTAAAGGTAATGAAGTAGACAAAATTGCCTCTAGCCGGCACATCGAATGGGCCGCACACATCAGTATGTACTAGGGCAAGGAGATCTGTGGCCCTCTCCCCATGTCCAACAAAAGGGAGTTTAGTCATTTTGCCTTGAAGACAAGATTCACAAGTTGGATATGACTCAAAAGTCAATGGACTCAATAGTCCATTTTTCTCCAATTTGTTAATCCTATCTTCTGCTATATGACCTAATCTCAGGTGCCATAGATATCTGTCGTTTGGACTATCCCTAGGTCATTTGGCATTCACATTTTGCTCGAATAATGAGCATACCTCCAGAAGGACCTTCCTTCTTGTTCTTTAGGGTGGCCAGGTAAGTAGGGCAGTTCCGCTTCCAATGGCCGTCGCTGTTGCAATGGAAACACTTTCCTTTGCCATCGACCTTCTTCTTCGGTTCTGCCTTCTTCTTCTTTGATCCTTCTACCTTTTGCTTTTTCACAGACTTCTTTTTCTTTCCATAAGACTTTCTTTTGGAAGAAGTCCGTTCCATAGCAAGAACTGAGCCTTTAGAACCTTTCATAGAAAGCTCAGCGGTAACCAGCATATTCATCAACTCGGCCAAGGAATTTTGAAGTTTATGCATGTGGTAATTCATGATGAATTGCCCATATGCATCAGTCAAGGATTGCAGAATAATATCGTTCTGCAGATCCAAGTCCAACTTCACACCGAGCTTCTCAAGCTCTTCCATGTCCTTGATCATTGTCAGACAGTGATCTTGGACTGACTGCCCATCACGCATCTTAGCCTTAAAAAGTCATTTCGTGACTTGATATTTGGCTGCGCGACTCTGTTCACCAAACATCTCCTGCAGGTGAGCCAACATTTGGCGAGCAGTCCCGATATCTTCATGTTGGCGCTGGAGCTCATCAGACATCGAGCCCAACATGTAGTATCTGGCCTTATTGTCTTCGTCAATCCATTTTTCCAGAGACGCTCTCTGTTCAGTGGATGGACGAGCTGGTAAGGTGGGAGGGTCCTGGTCCAAAACATGTGTTAACTTCTCTGAACCCAAAACAATTTTGTAGTTCCTGAGCCAATCTTTATAATTGGGTCCAGTCAGTCTATGTGTGTCTAGGATACGTGCCAATGGGTTGGACGCAGACATTTTCCTGTAGAGAGTCAAAGATTCTAGTTAGATACTGTAATTTTGACTTGACCAATTTGTTTAGGGATTTTATTTTTAAACAAATTAGCTCCCACTATTTTCTCGGATCCCTACACTCCCTCTGTAGAGATGCGAAAATCTCCGCGATTGATGATTTCTAGTGGGTGGTGCGGTCTCACCAACTGACTCATCACCTCACCTAACAGTTATTGGTGATGGGTTAGCCAATGAGTGAACAACTCTTGTTCAATGATTCTCTAATCATGGTGCACCCAAACTTGGTCTCTAATTCATGAATCTCACCGTATCCGGAATATTGATCCACTCCTTAGTTAAGTCAGACCCACCATTTGCATAGACTGGGTTCCTAATTGGGTCTCTCACCGTATCCGGAATATTGAGCCCAACTCATCCTCCAGCCCATAGCATCCAATGCCTAATAGACATGGTTGCGTCTTCCCGGTGCAACTGAGCCACTGTATCCAGCCGAGAACAATCAACCCCGGGAAGGGCCCGCACGTCTACAATGGTGGAAGACCTCGGACTTAATCTTTTCTTAGGGAGAATTGATTCAGGTCTCATTAAACTAGACTTGGCTTAGTCATAACAATTATGACTAACCTAGTGGCATGGGTCAGCTCGGATTATTGACCACCTCAGATCAGAACTGTGTCAACAGATATGGCCAGGTAAGTGAGACCGGTGGAAGGAATATGCCGTTAACTCGCACAAGAACGCATTCAGGTCGAGTAGCTTCCAATTAAAAACCAGTCGGTCGTCTGTGCCAAACTTACCTTAGACACCAAATTGTTGAGTCAGAACCAATTGGGTTAGCCTACAATCCAGACTCTAACCTCTGAGCCTAATTAGGTCTTGCTTGATCGTGACTCGATCTTGACCCAGACTTAATCCTATTAGGCTGGTCAATTTAAGCATTGTTGATCCCATCTAACCAACTCTTGATTCGGTTTGATCAACCGCTTAGACCTAATTGAGCTACCCAAGCCCGAACCCAGTATTATGAATATGTCTTAGATCTGAAATTCTCAATTTTAGACCTAATTAATATTCCATAAACTTAATTCTTAATTAAGTTGGGTTCATAAACAAAATATGCACAATAAATCCTAGGGTTTCAGGATCTAGGGTTTTGCAGAAAGTAAGTTTTGGGTTTCTGATTAAGGACGAACACGCAGCACCCCTACACGTCATAAGAACACCCCATCGAATGGGAAGAGAGGGCCTTTAAACCCTTCTTCGTTCTTATGACCGGACGGCCAAGAGGAACGCCTTAATCAGGAACATGTTAAATACTACAAAACAATTATAGATCTATATCATATATCTCATATACAAATTTAGATCTAATCAAGGCATATTTTGCATACATCTCATGTATCATAATCATGCATGTTTTCAGATCTAAATTATCACATAATAATCTAAAAAATTAGATTTAAATTGATCTAATCAAAATAAATTCTAATCTAGACAATTATGTAGAACTATTCTACAACTAGTCTAGTCATGCATCTATCATATCTCATATGATATTTAAAATTAAATAATTTTTATTTGCTGTTTATCAGATGTTATTATAACACTTATAATATCAGAAAACAGTAAATAAGAAGATCTAAAATATGATTTAATCATATTAAATCAAAGACATGCAAAACTATTCTATAGAACTATTCTATTCTAGAACTAGTCATGCATATCTTCATGTTCTTAGATCCAAATCATTTAATTTTAATTTTTCTGATTTCAGATCTGATCACATCTCATGTGACATCTGAAATCACATTATTTTTAATTAAAATAAAATTAAAATCAGATCTAAACAATTTTAGAACCATGGCTCTGATACCAGTTGAAGGGAAATCCTGATTTCCCGGTCCAGGTTCGTCCAGATCTGATTAGATCAAGAGATATATTTCAAAAATTTTTTCTCTTGATCTTAATCAGATCTTGATATGTTTCAGATCTGATTCTTATTATTTTAATAAATAAAATAAAATAAGATAAATAAATTAAATCAAATTTAATTTACCTGATTTGGGTAATCCTATTACCCTGTAGATGATCCTGATTGCAGCGGAAGGTTCTGGATCTTAGCCACGCAAGCGCCTGGCCTCTACCGGTATCCACTCGGGTTGGATCTGGAGAACCTCTTCTTCTCTATCACACCTCCAAAAATCAGATCTGGATCTGATCTGGAGGATCTTCAAAACTCTTTTGAAGATCTGCAGTCGTCCTTTTGCAGCAGCGCAGCCTTCTTGCTTTTGATCGCCTTTCCTTGATCTGAATCGCACCAAACTAAGTCCAAAACACTTTTGGACGTGGAGAGCAAGGGGAGAAGAGAGTATGGCGTGGAGAAGGAGGGGAGAGGCAGCCTTGGACGTGGGAAATCTCTTTCAATAAGACTTTTGATTAGGGTTGGGCGCAGGGTCTTATTTATAGACCTCTTGTGATCCAACTCCTCTTCCTCTCAACCAATCACAACCCTTTGTGAAATCAGATCTAAATCTGATTGGTTGAAAAAGAGACCCCTGGATTCCTCCTTAGAGGGCGCCTAAGACCAGTCAAACTGGATTCTTAGTAGAACTCTGATTGGAATCCTAAAGGGAGGTGGAGTCCTTGTCCAACAAGGACTCCTAGGCGCCTCCTACTTGGGCTCACGCCACCCTTGGCGTGCGCCCTTCTCCTTGCCAGGTTCTGGCAGGGGGACAAGCCCCCACCAGCTCTCCAATAGGTGCATGACATGTGGTCAAAAGTCAAAGGGTGAATGGTCAACGTTTGACCAGTCAAAGGTAGACTTTTGACCAAAGTCAAAGAACAAGAAATGGCAGGTGACCAAAAATGGCAGGTAATGTCTTACAAATAAGACAACCTATTCTGACTTGGACAACCTCCAGTCAGACCATATGAAGGCCTCTGATTGAGCACAAACTCCTTTGGCTCAGTCAGGACAACTTATTTATGATAGTAAAAGAAGAACGTTAGGTTCAATCGAGTGCTAGCACGATTTCCTTGAACCTAATTGAATCTCATTCAGATCAATTGAACTAGATTAGTTCAATTAATGATCACCAGATTCAAACCCTTATTTGTGTGACCCAGTTAGGTTCAGTTCTGTATGGTAATGGGATATGTCATGATCTCTATCATAGACA
The DNA here is from genome assembly GCA_006176705.1 of Cocos nucifera. Taxonomy (NCBI): domain Eukaryota; kingdom Viridiplantae; phylum Streptophyta; class Magnoliopsida; order Arecales; family Arecaceae; genus Cocos; species Cocos nucifera. The sequence goes on along the minus strand of QRFJ01000919.1, from coordinate 313,132 downwards.
TCATCGAAACTCCTTTCGATGGATCAGAACTCTTCTGATTCGAACAGCTAGAATGATCGATCATCTAAATCATTCTAATTGCTCCCAAAATCCACCAGTGACACCTAGCAGTATATGGTGGCAACCCATCAGAGCTGAATGCGAACCTCTTGGTGTAGCTACCTGTGTGATTCAGTTCTTCTATCTTGAGCCCCGATCAGATTAGGGTTAAGGTGAACTCATCAAACCCTAGTCTCTGTCATATGATGTAATCATTCGATTCGAGTCCAATGTGAAAATCTAAATAGAAACTCTTTCTATTATTTCACTCTACCATGGCCATGGATTTCTGGACTTGATTCTCATGATCATCATAGGGCTACTCCTCTACCACCGAGGTAGATAGATCCCATCTTGATGCAATCCAGTTCCTACAATGAACATGTCACAGCCAACATACACCTCAGGGTTCCATATGGCTAGGAGACTGAGTAATGGTGTAGTCAAACTATAACACCCTCAAGGTGAACTGCCGATGCATCTCAGGTCAAAGAACCAGACACACTACTGCAGCATCGAGTCAGTCATTGACGAGAAGGTAGACTTCCTAATGACTACTCGAGGTGGTCACGCTCAGTGCCCTCGTTCTCTAACAAGTACCTGTACTCTCGCTCCGGTGTCTCCACACCGTAGACTCAAGACTCATCTACTAAAGAGAAGCGATCGTACACCAACCTTCCGGATCAATCACCATCCTCGTGATGATCCTATGGTCGGGAGCTGTTTATGAGTTAATAATGATTATTCATGTCTTAAATTTTCAACTCTTGAAAATATGAATTATCATTACCATTAACTCAAAGGATGTATCACAGACACTAAATACACATGTGTGATAGAAAATAACCCATTTCATTAATTATAGTCAAAATTACAATTTTGCCCCTAGAAGTGTATTACAAGTGTCAGCCAATTCTGGCTTCTAGGGCACATATATCTAACAGGATTTGCAGTACTACTTTTAAAATTTTTTTTTAAAATAGCTAAAATATAGTAAAAATTAATTAATCTAATTAATTAATTACTAATTATATTATAATATTAAGCTCGATACTAAGAATCTAAACATAATATGCATGCATTCATATAGATCTGAAAAATAAAACTATCCTACAAACTCTTTACTACATCTGTCTATTTAGAACATAATACCTTTTCGTAAATAGCTGATCACTGTAATTTGAATCCATTGGATAATGTTTTGATATCGCACCGTAGCCGCACATGTGTCTGAAATCTACGGTTGGTCCATGCGAAACTTCTGATCCCGATCAGCCCCACTGGAGTGCTAGCTCCTCGATGGGGCCTTCAACTATTCATCATGATCGATACGATCGATCGTTCACTTTTTGACTTTTTGGATGCTCTAAAAAATTAGAACTCATTCTTTGGAGGATGATGAGATGGTATACAAAGTTTGGGGGTGATCCAATGCTCACAGCACTCGATCTCTCCACCCAAACCCAAAAACCCAATTCTAGGGTTTCACTCACCTAAAAAACTTTGACGCACCGAAAACTCTCTCATGCCTTCTCTCGAAAGAATTTTTTCATGAAATGAATTTTCACAGATGGAGGAGAGACTCTCCTACCACTCACCCACTTTCAAAATAATTTTTAATTAGGCAAGTGAAGAAAGAAAAATAAAAGATGGCATGAGGGGAAGTATGGGTGCAAGAGAACTTCTCTCACATTAGAATTTCTCGCACCCTAGGAAAGTGCGCCCACCTTTTCTCTCTCTAAGAAATGCACCCCACGCTCCTCTCTAATTCTTCACATAAACCCATGCACACCCCATTTAAAATTCTTATTTAAATGGGCGATAATTAGTGTGAAAACCGTGTGGATGAGATAAGGTGGTTAAGTGGTTTCCACTTAAATTCAAAATTCATGTGAAAGCCTCATCCACTTCCAGCACCCTCTCCAAGGTGTTTGACACATAGAAGGACTCTCCTTCTATACACCCACACTGAGAACACACAAAAATGTGCATGAGAAATCACCATGGGGCATAGCAAGCAGATAAGGGTGAGAGGGATAGATGGTTTCAACTTCTTAACCAACCAAGTTGAATTCAAAATTCAACTTAGTTTGAACTGGTCAACCCTTGGACTAGGTCAAAGAGAGATAAGAAGGAGGCACAAATACTTCTCATCTACATGAGAAAAATTCACATAGAAACATGAAGGACGTGGAAAAATGTGAAGTGGCATAAGGAAAAAATAAGTTTGAAATTCAAACTCATTTTGACTTGGTCTAAATTGGTTTCAACCAAACCAATTTTCTAGATCCAATTAGATTAGGTTAAATCCAACCAAATTAGACTTAACCCAATCCAATAAAATTCTAATCAAATTAGAAATTAATTAGTTCTAGATCCTGAAAAAATCTAGATCGAATCTCCCTTAGCGATTAGGTCATCTCATGACTTGATCGGGTCAAATCCAATCAAATTCAATTCGATCAAACATAATCAAATCCTCATCACTCAATCAAATTAAGCTAATCAACAATCAAATTGCTAATTAATCCTCTAATAAACATAGAGTTTCAATCATATGGGAGTCTGGACAATAGAGTTCCATCAACATGAAACTCCTAAAGAGTCTCAAACCAGTAGGACTCTTGAATCCAGTGTCCCAAACGAATCAAACTCGATCTCATAGAGTCTCAGACTAGTGGGACTCTTGATCAAAAATTTCAAATGAGTAGGACTCAAAGTCCCAGTCCACTAGAACTCTTGGTCATAGAGTCCTAATCCAATGAGACTCTTGACCATAGAGTCCTAGGTCATCAGGACTCTCGATCAGAGAGTTCCAGACACGAAGGACTCAAAGTCTCAGTCCAGTGAGACTCTTGGTCATAGAGTTTTAGTCCAATAGAATTCTTGACCATAGAGTCCTAGATCATCGAGACTCAATATCAGGCATCAGATTAGATAGAAACTCCTATTGTGTGTGATCCCATAGGTTCGAATTCTAAACCAGTAGCACAGAAACTAATTTTCTGTACCAATCAATGTAATCATATAGCAATGATACCCGATATTCAGATATGTCGAATAATAATAATGCAACATCGATGAACCTATGGCACATGATTACCGTATAATTCATCCTCTTGACCTCGATGCTCAAAGGATGATCTAGGATTTACTACCAACACTAACATTCATCCATAGTGTATTTCAAAATTCAGTGTCCATCACATGGACCACCCCAGTCAAGGGTTTGCTAAATTAAAATATAGTGATGCACTTGCTCCAACACTTGGAAAGGTCAATCCCATCTTGACTCACACACCGACTTCATAAGTATTTGACTACACCCAGTAGCCTTCCATCACTAAATTAGAAATTCAGATAGTCCAGTACCTAAGTGCATTGAGTTGCTTGCAAGTCACCATGGTGATCTCAGATCTAAGGGACACATATATGCATATCCTTCGCATGCAACTCTTGACAGTAGAGAGCTCCACAGTTGGATCACATTCAGTGAAATGTATCCCTATACTTCACCTACATACCATAACAGTATCTCCATACTTCTTGGTTAAGAGGACAACCAATACTTTTAGCACATAATAACCTACACTTGATACATTGTCATCCTGGACAATAATGAATCATTTAGTCGTGAACATGTTTGAGGACTAAACGATAAATCCTCCTTTGTCGAGTCTAAATAGTCCTAAGAACTTCATCATAGAAGCATTTATTATAGAAAGATGCACAAAATGATAAAAATACTAAAAAATTAATTATATTCATTAATAATTCAACTACAATTATATTTAGCTCAACCATCTATAACCTACATGATTGGCTTTAGGATATATTTTTTAACAACTCCCACTTAGACTAAAGCCACTCAGAATAGTATCGAATACCCATTTTTTATTTGTGATTATCGAACTCTTTGATTCTGAGAGCTTTAGTAAAGGGGTCGGCCACGTTCTCTTTTTCGTCAATCTTCTGAAGCTCAACATCACCTCGCTCCACGATCTCTCATACAAGATGGTAGCAATGCAGAATATGTTTGGTGTACTGATATGCCTTCGACTCTTACACTTGAGCTATGACTCCAATGCTATCACAGTATAGCAAAACTGGACCATCCAAGGAGGGTGCCACTCCCAGCTCGTCGATGAACTTCCACAACCATACAACTTTCTTTGTAGCATTAGATACCACGATATACTCCTCACACATAGAATCGACTACAGTGTGCTGCTTGAAACTCTTTCAGTAGACCGCTCCATCATTTAGGATAAACATAAAACCTGACACACTTTTGTTATCATCATAGTCTGACTAAAAACTAAAGTCAATATATCCCATAAGTTTTAACTCAAAATCTCCATAGATGAGCCACTGGTCCTTAGTATTTCTTAAATACTTAAGGATGGTTTTTACAATCTTTCAGTAATTCTCACCTGGATCAGACTGGTATCTACTCACTACCCCTAGTGAGTATGCCACATCCAGTCGCATACATGTCATGGCATACATAATAAAATCCACTATCAAAGTATATGAAATTCTACTCATACACTCTCTCTTGAGGGGTGGATGGATAATCCTTCTTCAAAAGAGTAATTTCATGGCCTATCAGAAGATAGTCCTTTTTGAAATTCTCCATACTGAACCTCTTCAGTATGGTATCGATGTATGTGGACTGGGATAATCTAAGCAATCTTTTAAATCATCCCTATAGATCTTCATTCCTAGGATATAGGAAGCTTCTCCCAAGTCCTTCATGGAGAATTGAAACGACAGCCAAACCTTTATTTCCCGTAATGCAGAGATGTTATTTTTGATTAAGAGAATGTCATCTACATATGGTACAAGAAATACAACAACAGAATCGTTAGCCCATTTATACACACAGGATTCTTCTCTGTTCTTAACGAAGCCATATGTTCTGATTACTTTATCAAAATACATATTCCAACTCCATGATGCCTACTTCAAACCATAGATGGATCTTTAAAGCTTGCACACCTTAGACTCATTTGTGGATGTGAAACCCTCAGGCTATATCATATACACCTTTTCATCTAGCTCTCCATTTAGAAAAGCTATTTTCACATCCATTTTTTAGATCTCATAGTCTAGGTATGCCGCTATCGCAAGCATGATCTGAATAGATTTGAGCATTGTCATTGAAAAAAATATCTCACATAGTCAATACCATAATGCTGATGATATCCCTTGGCAACCAGATGGGCTTTATAGATTTCCACCTTTTCATCTATGCTCCTTTTTCATTTGAAAATCCACTTATATCCAATAGGTTTTAGCCCTTCAAGTGGATCAATCAGTGTCCATACACTATTAACCTTCATGAACTCTATTTTGAATTTCATGGCTTCTAGCCACCTATTGGAGTCAAACCTCTGCATGACATCCATGTAGGTGATCTGATCCTCATCATTCTCATCAAGTTTGATAGGATCACCATCCTAGATCAAAAAACTGTAGTATCTATCTGGTTGATGTGGTACTCTACCAAATCTCCTTGGTGCCACTTCAATGGACTCTGGGTTTGATCTTATCAAATCTAATTCTGTAGGTTTACTAAAATATATCGATTCTTTCACCTATCAAATTTTATTAAGTTCAACATTAGAGGCAGCTGTTCCTTCACTAAGAAACTTCTATTCCAAAAAGATTGCTCTATTGCTAATGAACACCTTTTGTTCTTCAGCAAGATAGAAGTAATAACTCCTAGTTTTCTTGAGGTGCCCTATGAACAAGCATTTATCAGACCTAGGTTCAAGCTTTTTCAGCTGCAAATGTTTAACATAAGTCGGATATCCCCTAAAGTAAGAGAGTATTGGCTTATGCCTAGTTCATATCTCATATGGAGTCTTTGCAACAGACTTGCTTGAAACATTATTTAAAACAAAATAGGTAGTTTCTAGTGCATAACCCCAAAATAAAATTGGCAGACTTGTAAATTCCATCATGGACCGAACCATATCCAACAAGATTCGATTTCTTCTTTCAGATATACCATTATGCTATGGTGTTCCAGGAGGGGTCCATTGTGAGAGAATTTCATTCTCTTATAGATATGTCAAAAACTCATTGGAAATATATTCACCTCCTCAATCAAATCAAAAAGTTTTAATACTCTTTTCAAGTTATTTTCTACCTCATTTCAATATCATTTAAATATTTCAAATAAATTAAATTTATTCTTCATAAGATAGACGTACCCATACCAAGATAGGTCATCAGTAAATATAATGTAGTAATAGCCATCTTTAGCACATGTGTTCATAGACCCACATACATCATTATGTACTAAATCTAGAAGCTCCATGGCCCATTCACCTTTTCCAATAAAAGGTGATTTGGTCATCTTTTCAAGAAGGCAGGACTTGCAGGTAGTCAATGATTCACAATTATTGATGCTAAGAATATTTTTCTTGACTAACCTATTATTTTATTCTTGTTTATATGATCGAGTCTATAGTGCCAAAGATAGGCATCAGTGACATTATCTAGTTTTGGTCATTTATTTGATGTGTATATTACACTAATAGACTGTGACAATATATATATGCCATTTTTTAATTATCTTTGTATTACTATAACATCATTCATAATGATATTATAACATTTTTTTTATTGATGAATAATAATCATCCTAGGCTAAAAGCCCAACAGATATTATGTTCATCATAAAAGATAAACAATGGTGACAGTCATTTAAAATGACACTATTATTTTTGAAAAATAGTTCAAGAGTTTTTAATACTGGGACTAAAACTTTATTTTCATCCTAAATATTAAGAAATCTATCATCATTCTCAAATTTTCTATCTATTTGAAGTCTATGCAATGAATTACATATGTGAATTGAACTCCCACTATCTAATACTCAAGTAGATATATCACATACGGAGAAATTACAAGGTGTTATCATATAACAATCTTGACCAGTAATTACTTGCTGATTTTTTCTATTCAACCTATTCAGGTCAAGAGGATAATTCCTCTTTGGATTTGTCTTATTAGGGTCAACACTAGACTCCTTGTTCTTAGGTCCTAAATACTTGCCACTATCTAATAGTGAATGGAGCGAACTTACACTAGCCATTCTAATTATCTAAAAAAAACATGAAATCTTATTAGTACTCAAATTAATTAATCCTAAAGATTTGGACTTTAGTCTAAAGATTCTTCCACTATTTTTAATGAATTGATAGTCTCTATCTCTAATTTAAGAAATTATATTGGAATTATACTAACTTCTTAGTGGGTACTGAAATCCACATAGACTATAGATGGGCCTAAGAAAAGCTCTAGCTAACCCATGTATATCTATAGATAGGTTCATAACCATTTATTTTTTCAAATAATTTTTAATACTTTAGGTTTTGCCCTAGATACCAAATCAGTAGGCTATGGCCTCCACTGAAAAGGTTTGGTTAGGTCCAACCATTAACATGATTGACTTTGGTGCATCAAACCAATGATAACCAGATTTGAGGAAAGCTCTAGCAACTTAATCACCTTTAAAAGAGTGCAACCTAATCATCATATGATGTACAATAATTTCAATATCTAAATAAACATCAGGTGTAAGGCACCTCCAATATCCATCCAAAAAATTGGATTCATTACTATTCACCTTAATGGGAGGCTATGACTCGGTTATTTTCATAATTTAATTATTTTAATAATCTAATAATTTAGAGAATTTAAATTACTAGTGATTTAAAAATAGGAAGAATACGGACCAAATTTCTTCCACTAACTTTACCAAGTCCAATCCTCCTACTAACTTCACCAAGTCAATAAGTTAGGACTAGGATCAATTTAAGTCCATGGGCACCTAATTCACTCTTCTGATAGAAATTAGTCTAACTGATTTCTAGTGACATGAGTTAGTCCGAATCACCAAGTGATCTAATCAAATCTCAATCGACCATGTCGGCTAGGTAAGTGAGATCAGTGGAAAGGATATACCGTTAACTTGTCAAAGACCAAATCAGTGCGAGTAGCTTCCAATTAAAAATGATTGATCTTTACTGTTAAACTTACCTTAGACATCAATCGGTTAATTAGATTTAATCTGATCAACCTAATAATTTCGGGCTTAACCATGTAGCCATGAATTAAATCCATTTTGGTCTTGTTAAAGATATGGACCCATTCAACTACAACTATTGAAGTTGAATCTAGAGTGTCCTTGACCTAATCTAAGTCAACACTTGGTTAGATTTGATCAATTACTCTTATTAAGTCCAATCTTCAACTAACCTTAGGTCTAACCCAATTTATGGACCTAATTCATCTAATCCAATAACCCACAAGTTTATGATTAATGACTTAGAATCTTAATTTATAATTCTAGATACTAAATCATTATACTTAATTTTTAATTAAGTTTATGGGCTGAGAGGTAGGGTTCGGTATTTTGAAAATATTTTTTAATTTTTGAAAGGTTCTTTACAACTTAGCAATATTCACCAATTGAATCGACTCACTTCAAAATTGAATGGCTTAATTCACAAACAATACTAGTTGTAGGGTTTAATCTGAAACTATGTACACTACATAATACTAAATCATGAATCAAACTTTAGATCCTATCTAAACATGCATTAATGATCAAAAATTAGATTAAAGCCTAATTTAACATATCATAAAAAAAATTAGATCTAATCTAAAAATTTTATGATCAACTACAAGATCAAGCACGTACAAGAACAACCTTTACACTGTAGAGGGAAAATCCTACAGTAGGACAACTTGCAGTCCGTGCGATCTTGATTTTAATTTTTAGATCCAATTAATTAGATTATTAGATTAATATTTAGATCAAATCTAAATTATCAATCTAAATATACAAGCATATCATGTTTAGCGAATCCACTCTGATACCATTTGAAGGAAGCAGTGTAGGATTTGCAATACTACTTTCAATTTTTTTAAAAAAAATAGCTAAAATATAGTAAAAAATTAATTAATTAAATTAATTAATTATTGATCATATCAGAATATTAAGCCCTACACTAAGGATCTAAATATAATATGCATGCATTCATATAAATCTGAAAATAAAATTATGCAGCAAACTCTTTACTACATCTGTTTGTTTAGAACATAATATCTTTTCGTAGGTAGCTGATCACCGTAATTTGAATCCACCGGATAATGCTCTGATGTCACACCATAGCCACACACATATCCGGCCTCTATGATTGGTCCACATGGAACTCTTAATCCCAATCAGCCCCACTAGAGAGCTAGCTCCTTAATGGGGCTTTCGACGGTTGATCTTGATCAATCCGATCGATCATCCACTTTCTAATTTTTTAGATGCTCTAAAAAATTAAAACTCATTCTTTGGAGGATGATGAGATGGTGTACAAAGTTTGGTGGTGATTCGATGCTCACAGCACTCGATCTCTCCACCCGAACCCAAAAACCTAGTTCTAGGGTTTCAGTCACCCAAAAAACTTTGACGCACCAAAAACTCTCTCACGCCTTCTCTCGAAAGAATTTTTCCATGAAATAAATTTTCATGGATGGAGGAGAGACTCTCCTACCACTCACCTACTTTCAAAATAATTCTTAATTAGGTGAGTGAAGAAAGAAAAATAAAAGATGGTGTGAGGGGAAGTATGAGTGCAAGAGAACTTTTCTCTCATGCTGGAATTTCTCACACCCCAGGAAAGTGCACCCACCTTTTCTCTCTCTAAGAAATGCACCCCACACTCCTCTATGATCCTTCATGTAAGCCCATGCACACCCAATTTAAAATTCATATTTAAATGGGTGACAATTAGTGTGAAAATCGTGTGGATGGGATAAGGTGGTTAAGTGGTTTCCACTTGAATTCAAAATCTAAGTGGAAGCCTCATCCACTTCCGATGCCCTCTCCAGGATGTTTGACATGCAGAAGGACTCTCCTTCTATGCACCTACACTGAGAATGCACAAAAATATGCATGAGAAATCACCATGGGTTATAGCAAGTGGATAAGAGTGAGAGGGATAGATGGTTTCAACTTCTTAACCAACCAAGTTGAATTCAAAATTCAACTTAGTTTGAACTGGTCAACTCTTGAACTAAGTCAAAGAGAGATAAGAAGGGGGTGCAGATACTTCTCATCTGCATGAGAAAAATTCACGTAGAAACATGAGGAGCGTGGAAAAATATGAAGTGGCACAGGGAAAAAGTAAGTTTGAAATTCAAACTCATTTTGACTTGGTCTAAATTGGTTTCAACCAAACCAATTTTCTAGACCCAATTAGACCAGGTTAAACCCAACTAAATTAGACTTAACCCAATCCAATAAAATTTTAATTAAATTAGAAATTAATTAGATTTAGGTTCTGATCAAATCAGGATCGAATCTTTCTTAGTGATTAGGTCATCTCATGACCTGATTGGGTCAAATCTAATTTGATCAAACTTGATCAAATCCTCATCACTTAATCAAATTGAGTTAATTAATAATCAAATTGCTAATTATTTCTCTAATAAATATAGAGATCCAATCTAATGGGAGTCTGGATAATAGAGTTCCATCAATATGAAACTCCTGAAGAGTTTCAAACTAGTGGAACTCTTGAATCATGTGTCCCAAACGAATCGAACTCATGATAATAAAGTCCTAGACCAGTGAAACTTTTGATCAGAGAGTTTCAAATGAGTAAGACTCAGAGTTCAGTCCACTAAGACTCTTGATCATAGAGTCCCAATCCAGTGGAACTCTTGACCACAGAATCCTAGGTCATCAGAACTCTCGATCAGAGAGTTCTGGACATGAAGGACTCAGAGTCCTAGTCCAGTGAAACTCTTAGTCATGGAGTCCCAGTCCAGTGAAACTCTTGACCATAGAGTTCTAGATCATCGAGACTCAATATCAGCCATCAGATTAGGTAGAAACTCCTATTGTGTGTGACCCCATAGATTTGAATCTTAAGTCGGTAGTACAAAAACTAATTTTCGATACCAATCGATGTGACCATCTAGCAATGATACCCGATATTCGAATAGGTCGAATAATTATAATACAACATCGACGAACCTATGGCATATGATTACCGTATAATTCATTCTCTTGACCTTGATGCTTAAAGGATGATCTAGAATTTACTGCCAATCCTAAAATTCATCCACAGTATATTTCAAAATTCAATGTCCATTATATGGACCATCCCAACCAAGGGTTTGCTAAATTGAAATAAAGTGATGCACTTGCTCCAACACTTGGAGAGGTCAATCCCATCTTGACTCATACACCAACTTCATTAGTACTTGACTGCACCTAGTAGCCTTGCATCACTGAATTAGAAATTCAAGTAGTTTGGTATCTAAGGGCATTGAGTGAAGGGAAATCCTGATTTCCCGGTCTAGGTTCGTCCAAATCTGATTAGATCAAGAGATATATTTCAAAACTTTTCTCTTGACCTTAATCAGATCTTGATATATTTCAGATCTGATTATTATTATTTTAATAAATAAAATAAAATAAGATAAATTAAATCTAATTTAATTTATCTGATTTGGGTAATCCTATTACCCTATAGATGATCCTGATTGCAGCGGAAGGTTCTGGATCTTAGCCACGCAAGCGCCTGGCCTCTACCGGTATCCACTCGGGTTGGATCTGGAGATCCTCTTCTTCTCTATCACACCTCCAAAAATCAGATCTAGATCTGATCTGGAGGATCTTCAAAACTCTTTTGAAGATCTGCAGTCGTTCTTTTGCAGCAGCGCAGCCTTCTTGCTTTTGATCGCCTTTCCTTGATCTGAATCGCACCAAACTAAATCCAAAACACTTTTGGACGTGGAGAGCAAGGGGAGAAGAGACTATGGCATGGAGAAGGAGGGGAAGAGGCAGCCTTGGGGCGTGGGAAATCTCATTGAATTCACTTAGGATTAGGGTTGGGCGTAGGGTCTTATTTATAGACCTCTTGTGATCCAACTCCTCTTCCTCTCAACCAATCACAACCCTTTGTGAAATCAGATCTAAATCTGATTGGTTGGAATAGAGACCCCTGGATTCCTCCTTAGAGGGTGCCTAAGACCAGTCAAACTGGATTCTTAGTAGAACTCTGATTGGAATCCAAAAGGGAGGTGGAGTCCTTATCCAACAAGGACTCCTAGGCGCCTCCTACTTAGGCTCACGCCACCCTTGGCGTGCGCCCTTCTCCTTGCCAAGTTCTGGCAGGGGGACAGGCCCCCACCAGCTCTCCAATAGGTGCATGACATGTGGTCAAAAGTCAAAGGATGAATGGTCAACGTTTGACCAGTCAAAGGTAGACTTTTGACCAAAGTCAAAGAACAAGAAATGGCAGGTGACCAAAAATGGCAGGTAATGTCTTACAAATAAGACAACCTATTCTGACTTGGACAACCTCCAGTCAGACCATATGAAGGCCTCTGATTGAGCACAAACTCCTTTGGCTCAGTCAGGACAACTTATAGTAAAAGAAGAACGTTAGGTTCAATCGAGTGCTAGCACGATTTCCTTGAACCTAATTGAATCTCATTCAGATCAATTGAACTAGATCAGTTCAATTGATGATCACCAGATTCAAACCCTTGTTTGTGTGACCCAGTTAGGTTCAGTTCTATATGGTAATGGGATATGTCATGATCTCTATCATAGACATCATCGAAACTCCTTTCGATGGATCAGAACTCTTCTGATTCGAACAGCTAGAATGATCGATCATCTAAATCATTCTAATTGCTCCCAAAATCCACCAGTGACACCTAGCAGTATATGGTGGCAACCCATCAGAGCTGAATGCGAACCTCTTGGTGTAGCTACCTGTGTGATTAAGTTCTTCTATCTTGAGCCCCGATCAGATTAGGGTTAAGGTGAACTCGTCAAACCCTAGTCTCTGTCATATGATGTAATCATTCGATTCGAGTCCAATGTGAAAATCTAAATAGAAACTCTTTCTATTATTTCACTCTACCATGGCCATGGATTTCTGGACTTGATTCTCATGATCATCATAGGGCTACTCCTCTACCACCGAGGTAGATAGATCCCATCTTGATGCAATCCAGTTCCTACAATGAACATGCTATAGCCAACATACACCTCAGGGTTCCATATGGCTAGGAGACCGAGTAATGGTGTAGTCAAACTATAACACCCTCAAGGTGAACTGCCGATGCATCTCAGGTCAAAGAACCAAACACACTACTGCAGCATCGAGTCAGTCATTGACGAGAAGGTAGACTTCCTAATGACTACTCGAGGTGGTCACGCTCAGTGCCCTCATTCTCTAACGAGTACCTGTACTCTCGCTCCGGTGTCTTCACACCGTAGACTCAAGACTCATCTACTAAAGAAAACCGATCGTACACCAACCTTTCGGATCAATCACCATCCTCGTGATTATCCTATGGTCGGGAGCTGTTTATGAGTTAATAATGATTATTCATGTCTTAAATTTTCAACTCTTGAAAATATGAATTATCATTACCATTAACTCAAAGGATGTATCACAGACACTAAATACACATGTGTGATAGAAAAATAACCCATTTCATTAATTATAGTCAAAATTATAATTTTGCCCCTAGAAGTGTATTACAAGTGTCAGCCAATTCTGGCTTCTAGGGCACATATATCTAACAATCTCCCACTTGTCCTAAAGCCAATTGGCTACAAGTCTAAGTCCCATCTTCTCAAGGTGGGCTTCGATCTTCTGCTGGCCCAAAGGCTTTATAAGTGGGTCTGCCACATTATCTGCGGAGTTGACTCTCTTGACCTCAACGTAACCTTTCTCAAGGTAATCGCGGATGAGATGGTATCACCATTTGCTTGGAACTCTTCCAGCACAAATAGTCTGCCAGATGTCGACTTTCGATCATCTATATCGGACATGAAGTCCGAGTCTGTGTATCCCTGGACCAGGAGTTCTCCATTACCAAAGACCAACATCATATCCTTAGTTCTTCTCAAGTACTTAAGGATATGTTTCACAGAAGTCCAGTGTTCTTCACCTGGATTTGACTGATATCTGCTTGTGACACTCACAGCATGGGCTATATCAGGTCGTGTACATAGCATGGCATACATGAGGCTCCCTATTGCAGAAGCATAAGGGATCTTACTCATGCGTTCTATTTCCTCAGGTGTGCTGGGGCACATCTTCTTGGAAAGATGAATACCATGTCTGAAGGGTATTAATCCCCTCTTAGAGTTTTCCATACTAAACCTCTTTAGTACTTCCTCTATGTACATTTTCTGTGAAAGTCCTAGCATCCTATTCGGTCTATCCCTATAGACCTTAATTCCTAGAATAAAGGATGCTTCACCTAGGTCTTTCATGGAGAATTCCTTGGACAACCACATCTTGACTGATGTCAACATGGGAATATCATTCCCAATAAGGAGGATGTCATCCACGTACAATACGAGGAAGACAACAGCGCTCCCACTGACCCTTTTGAAAACACATGGTTCCTCTTCGTTTTTGATGAAACCAAACTTTTTGATCACATCATTGAAACGAGTGTTCTAGCTCCGAGATGCTTGCTTAAGTCCATATATGGATCTTTGCAGCTTGCAAACCTTGTGATCAGTATCACTGGATGTGAAACCTAGCGGCTGTTCCATATAGATATCTTCCTCAAGATATCCATTTAGGAATGCCATTTTTACGTCCATTTGCCATATTTCATAATTGAAATAGGCTGCAACAGCAAGCAATGTGCGGATGGATTTTAGCATAGCTACCGGAGAAAAGGTATCCTGATAGTCAATGCCTTCGTGTTGACTATAACCTTTTGCCACCAGTCTAGCCTTGAATGTCTCCACATTCCCATCTGCACCAATCTTTCTCTTGAAGATCCATTTACACCCAATAGGTACTATACCTTCTGGTGGATCTACCAAGGTCTAGACTTGGTTTGAGTGCATCGAGTCAATTTCTGACTTCATTGCCTCAAGCCATTTCTCGGAGTCGATATCTGATATCACCTCGTTGTAGGTTTTGGGATCATCACCATGAGCACCATTACCTATGAGGAATATTTCCTCTATATCCTCTGAAATAATACCAAAGTATCTTTCAGGGGGATGGGAAACTCTTTCCGATCTACGAGGTGGAGGAGGTAGTGTTCTTATTGGCTCAACCTGATTTGGTTCCACTTGGTCCTTAGCTCTTTCTGCTTGTGAGACTTTCTCATCAAGCTTAATCTGCTTTTCAATGCCGCTATCTTGAATAAACTGTTTTTCAAGAAATATGGCATGTCGACTCATAATCACATTGTGGTCTTCTGGAATGTAGAAATAGTATCCTAATGACTCTTTAGGATATCCTATGAATCGAGCTCTAAAGGACCTAAACTCTAACTTGTCCGCTTGTTGTCTTTTGACATAAGCCGGACAATCCCAAATTCTGAGATAACTCAGACTTGGTTTCTTACCGTGCCATATCTCATACGGTGTGGTAGGAACGGTTTTAGAGGGAACCCTATTCAGTAAATAGATTGAAGTTAATAATGAATATCCCCAAAGAAAATCTGGGAGGTCTGTGAAGCTCATCATGGATCGAACCATATCCAATAGAGTCCGATTTCTCCGTTCTGAAATCCCGTTGAGTTGAGTTGTTCCTGGTGGAGTCCATTGAGAGACTATGCCATTTTCCTTAAGATAGTCTAGGAATTCCCGGCTAAGGTATTCACCTCCTCGATCTGATCGAAGAACCTTAATGGGTTTTCCAGTTTATTTTTCTACTTCATGTCTGAATTCTTTGAACTTTTCAAAGGCTTCAGACTTATATCTCATAAGATACACATACCCATACCTAGACAGATCATCGGTAAAGGTAATGAAGTAGACAAAATTGCCTCTAGCCGGCACATCGAATGGGCCGCACACATCAGTATGTACTAGGGCAAGGAGATCTGTGGCCCTCTCCCCATGTCCAACAAAAGGGAGTTTAGTCATTTTGCCTTGAAGACAAGATTCACAAGTTGGATACGACTCAAAAGTCAATGGACTCAATAGCCCATTTTTCTCCAATTTGTTAATCCTATCTTTTGCTATATGACCTAATCTCAGGTGCCATAGATATCTGTCGTTTGGACTATCCCTAGGTCGTTTGGCATTCACGTTTTGCTCGATAGTTAAAACAGGTACATCAATATGCAACTGATAAAGACCATTAACAAGGAAACCATTTGCAATTTTATTTCTTTCATAAAGAATGTTACAATGGTCCTTAAAGAAGGTGATCACATAACCTTCTTGTGCTAAGCATGAAACAGAAATCAAATTCCTGCTAGCTGCAGGGACATAATAACAGTCTTTTAAAACTAAGTCTAAACCAGAAGGTAATCACAGAGGATATGTTCCCACGGCTACTGCAGCAACTCTTGCTCCATTACCGATGCGTAGGATCATGTCTCCATCCCTCAGCCTCCTGCTATCCTCAAGACCCTGCATAGAAGTGCACAGATGAGCACTAGAACCAGAGTCAAGCACCCAACTGGATGCAGAAGAAACCGTAAGGTTAGACTCAATAACGAGCATACCTCCAGAAGGACCTTCCTTCTTATTCTTTAGGGTGGCTAGGTAAGTAGGGCAGTTCCGCTTCCAATGGCCGTCGCTGTTGTAATGGAAACACTTTCCTTTGCCATCGACCTTCTTCTTCGGTTCTGCCTTCTTCTTCTTTGATCCTTCTACCTTTTGCTTTTTCACAGACTTCTTTTTCTTTCCATAGGACTTTCTTTTGGAAGAAGTCCGTTCCATAGCAAGAACTGAGCCTTTAGAACCCAAACTTGATCTCTAATTCATGAATCTCACCGTATCCGGAATATTGATCCACTCCTTAGTTAAGTCAGACCCACCATTTGCATAGATTGGGTTCCTAATTGGGTCTCTCACCGTATCCGGAATATTGAGCCCAACTCATCCTCCAGCCCATAGCATCCAATGCCTAATAGACATGGTTGCGTCTTCCTGGTGCAACTGAGCCACTGTATCCAGCCGAGAACAATCAACCCGGGGAAGGGCCCGCACGTCTACAATGGTGGAAGACCTCAGACTTAATCTTTTCTTAGGGAGAATTGATTCAGGTCTCATTAAACTAGACTTGGCTTAGTCATAACAATTATGACTAACCTAGTGGCATGGGTTAGCTCGGATTATTGACCACCTCAGATCAGAACTGTGTCAACAGATATGACCAGGTAAGTGAGACCGGTGGAAGGAATATGCCGTTAACTCGCACAAGAATGCATTCAGGTCGAGTAGCTTCCAATTAAAAACCAATCGGTCGTCTGTGCTAAACTTACCTTAGACACCAAATTGTTGAGTCAGAACCAATTGGGTTAGCCTACAATCCAGACTCTAACCTCTGAGCCTAATTAGGTCTTGCTTGATCGTGACTCGATCTTGACCCAGACTTAATCCTATTAGGCTGGTCAATTTAAGCATTGTTGATCCCATCTAACCAACTCTTGATTCGGTTTGATCAACCGCTTAGACCTAATTGAGCTACCCAAGCCCGAACCCAGTATTATGAATATGTCTTAGATCTAAAATTCTCAATTTTAGACCTAATTAATATTCCATAAACTTAATTCTTAATTAAGTTGGGTTCATAAACAAAATATGCATAATAAATCCTAGGGTTTCAGGATCTAGGGTTTTGCAGAAAGTAAGTTTTGGGTTTCTGATTAAGGACGAACACGCAGCACCCCTACACGTCATAAGAACACCCCATCGAATGGGAAGAGAGGGCCTTTAAACCCTTCTTCGTTCTTATGACCGGACGGCCAAGAGGAACGCCTTAATCAGGAACATGTAAATCTACAAAACAGTTATAGATCTATATCATATATCTCATATACAAATTTAGATCTAATCAAGGCATATTTTGCATACATCTCATGTATCAATTCATGCATGTTTTCAGATCTAAATTATCACATAATAATCTGAAAAAATTATATTTAAATTGAATCTAATCAAAATAAATTCTAATCTAGACAATTATGTAGAACTATTCTACAATTAGTCTAGTCATGCATCTATCATATCTCATATGATATTTAAAATTAAATAATTTTTATTTGCTGTTTATCAGATGTTATTATAACACTTATAATATCAGAAAATAGTAAATAAGAAGATCTAAAATATGATTTAATCAGATTAAATCAAAGACATGCAAAACTATTCTATAGAACTATTCTATTCTAGAACTAGTCATGCATATCTTCATGTTCTTAGATCCAAATCATTTAATTTTAATTTTTTCTGATTTCAGATCTGATCACATCTCATGTGACATCTAAAATCACTTTATTTTCTAATTAAAATAAAATTAAAATCAGATCTAAACAATTTAGAACCATGGCTCTGATACCAGTTGAAGGGAAATCCTGATTTCTCGGTCCAGGTTCGTCCAGATCTGATTAGATCAAGAGATATATTTCAAAAATTTTCTCTTGACCTTAATCAGATCTTGATATATTTCAGATCTAATTATTATTATTTTAATAAATAAAATAAAATAAGATAAATTAAATCTAATTTAATTTACCTGATTTGGGTAATCCTATTACCCTGTAGATGATCCTGATTGCAGCGGAAGGTTCTGGATCTTAGCCACGCAAGCGCCTGGCCTCTACCGGTATCCACTTAGGTTGGATCTGGAGATCCTCTTCTTCTCTATCACACCTCCAAAAATCAGATCTGGATCTGATCTGGAGGATCTTCAAAACTCTTTTGAAGATCTGCAGTCGTCCTTTTGCAGCAGCGCAGCCTTCTTGCTTTTGATCGCTTTTCCTTGATCTGAATCGCACCAAACTAAATCCAAAACACTTTTGGACGTGGAGAGCAAGGGGAGAAGAGACTATGGCATGGAGAAGGAGGGGAGAGGCAGCCTTGGGGCGTGGGAAATCTCATTGAATTCACTTAGGATTAGGGTTGGGCGCAGGGTCTTATTTATAGACCTCTTGTGATCCAACTCCTCTTCCTCTCAACCAATCACAACCCTTTGTGAAATCAGATCTAAATCTGATTGGTTGGAATAGAGACCCCTGGATTCCTCCTTAGAGGGCGCCTAAGACCAGTCAAACTGGATTCTTAGTAGAACTCTGATTGGAATCCAAAAGGGAGGTGGAGTCCTTGTCCAACAAGGACTCCTAGGCGCCTCCTACTTGGGCTCACGCCACCCTTGGCGTGCGCCCTTCTCCTTGCCAGGTTCTGGCAGGGGGACAAGCCCCCACCAGCTCTTCCAATAGGTGCATGACATGTGGTCAAAAGTCAAAGGGTCAATGGTCAACGTTTGACCAGTCAAAGGTAGACTTTTTGACCAAAGTCAAAGAACAAGAAATGGCAGGTGACCAAAAATGGCAGGTAATGTCTTACAAATAAGACAACCTATTCTGACTTGGACAACCTTCAGTCAGATCATATGAAGGCCTCTGATTGAGCACAAACTCCTTTGGCTCAGTCAGGACAACTTATTTATGATAGTAAAAGAAGAACGTTAGGTTCAATCGAGTGCTAGTACGATTTCCTTGAACCTAATTGAATCTCATTCAGATCAATTGAACTATATTAGTTCAATTGATGATCACCAGATTCAAACCCTTGTTTGTGTGACCCAGTTAGGTTCAGTTCTGTATGGTAATGGGATATGTCATGATCTCTATCATAGACATCATCGAAACTCCTTTTTGATGGATCAGAACTCTTCTGATTCGAACAGCTAGAATGATCGATCATCTAAATCATTCTAATTGCTCCCAAAATCTACCAGTGACACCTAGCAGTATATGGTGGCAACCCATCAGAGCTGAATGCGAACCTCTTGGTGCAGCTACCTGTGTGATTAAGTTCTTCTATCTTGAGCCCCGATCAGATTAGGGTTAAGGTGAACTCGTCAAACCCTAGTCTTTGTCATATGATGTAATCATTCGATTCGAGTCCAATGTGAAAATCTAAATAGAAACTCTTTCTATTATTTCACTCTACCATGGCCATGGATTTCTGGACTTGATTCTCATGATCATCATAGGGCTACTCCTCTACCACCGAGGTAGATAGATCCCATCTTGATGCAATCCAGTTCCTACAATGAACATGCTATAGCCAACATACACCTCAGGGTTCCATATGGCTAGGAGATCGAGTAATGGTGTAGTCAAACTATAACACCCTCAAGGTGAACTGCCGATGCATCTCAGGTCAAAGAACCAGACACACTACTGCAGCATCGAGTCAGTCATTGACGAGAAGGTAGACTTCCTAATGACTACTCGAAGTGGTCACGCTCAGTGCCCTCGTTCTCTAACGAGTACCTGTACTCTCGCTCCGGTGTCTCCACACCGTAGACTCAAGACTCATCTACTAAAAAAAAGCGATCGTACACCAACCTTCCGGATCAATCACCATCCTCGTGATGATCCTATGGTCGGGAGCTGTTTATGAGTTAATAATGATTATTCATGTCTTAAATTTTCAACTCTTGAAAATATGAATTATCATTACCATTAACTCAAAGGATGTATCACAGACACTAAATACACATGTGTGATAGAAAATAACCCATTTCATTAATTATAGTCAAAATTATAATTTTGCCCCTAGAAGTGTATTACAAGTGTCAGCCAATTCTGGCTTCTAGGGCACATATATCTAACATTGAGTTGCTTGCAAGTCACCATGGTGATCTCAGATCTAAGGAACATTTATATCCATATTCTTCGTGACCAACTCTTAATAGTAGAGAGCTCCGCAGTTGGATCACGTTCAATGAAATATACCTCTATACTTTACCGGCATGCCATAACAGTATCTCCATACTTCTTGGTTAAGAGAACAACTAACACTTATGACACACAACGATCTACACTCAATACGTTGTCATCCTGGGTAACAATGAATCATTTGATCATGAACATGTTTGAGGACTAAATAATAAATCATTCTTTGTCGAGTCTAAATAGTCCTAAAGACTTCATCATAGAAGAGTTCATTACAGAAAGATGCACCAAGTGATGAAAATGCCAAAAGAATAATTTTATTTCTTAATAATTTAAGTACAATTATATTTAGCTCAACCATCTATAACCTAGATGATTAACTTTAGGATACATTTTCCAATAGGGTGGGGCCAGTGGTGACGAGCGGGGACCCGACCACTATGCGGGGGTGCGGGAGGAGGGAAAAGGGAGGGAGTTTTTTTTCTTATCTTTCCTTTTTTTTCTTTTTTTTTTGGTTGATGGAGGGGGAGGAGGAGAGGCTGTGGGGGGTGGTGGTGATGGGCATAGAGGGGCACCATGGGAGATGGTGGCGGTCCTTCACCCTCCATCGTGAATAGAAAAAAAACCCTCCATCCATGAATTAGAAAAAAAATTTATGTAAAATCGCTGATTAAGCTAACAAGTTCACTTTTAGTGGGGACGTCAGTACCAGGGTGTCCTAAAATCACCGATTGATCTAGCAATTTCAACATGAATGGTAATTTAGAAAATAAATTAAAAAAAATATTTTTGAAAATAAAAATTATAAATAATAAATAATAAATAATAACTAAAAAAATCCCAAGACTACTTGACCTACCATGGAGCAAGGGTATTTTCTAAATATTTTATTTTTAATACTTAATTCTCGAAGTACCCCTACTTTAAACTTATTTACGGGAGTAATGTTCATGTAGAAATTGCCTGTTCAACTGGCATTTTCATCTACCACATCACCTGAAATCATCGGTTGAACAGGTGATTTTAATGATTAGCTGGCAAGCCACGTCCACACTGAAAATGCTTTTTGGGAATGCAATTTCAAAAAATGCATTCAGAAAATGCAATTTTAGAAGATGCATTCTGGCAATGCGATTTCAAAAGATGCATTCTGGCAATGCGATTTCATTTGAAATGACTTGAAATTGCATCCTGGGCATGCAACTTCAGTGAAATCGACCCAAAGCAAAAACCAAAGTCCAGCCTATTCCTAATGAAAGTGTAGTAGGAGAATGCAATTTTTTTTGAAATTGCCACCCCAACATGCAATTTTAATTATTTTAAACACCCAAACCCCTCCTCTACATTCCACATGTAAAAATCTCTCTTCTTAACAATCCCTCCCCTCTACATCTAGAAATTCCTCTTAACAATCTCATACCCATTTTAAAATATCATGGCTTTAAAAAAAGATGAAGATATTTTGAAAGGAAAAAGAGCTCGAATAGAAAAAGAAAAATGACCATCTAGGTATGAAGATGAATTTTTTTAAATAATGAGTGTAGTAAAAAAAATTTATTAAATTTTTCTTAAAAAAATATTGGAGGAGGAAGGGTTGTCGATTTAAATAATTTTAATAATTTTTAAATTAGATTTTTATTTGAAATAATGGGTTAGCTCTCAATGATTATACTAAATAAGCCAACATATCCTATTCTAGTTAAATATTTTTATAGTAATTTTAGTTTTAATAGTTCTACTCATTCTGTTTCATCATTTATGAAAGAAAAAGTTATCGAATTTGATTATAGTATTCTTGCTCAAATTTTGAATAGTCCATGATGGATTTTTCAGTAATACCTGCTGAAGTTGTAAAGATTTAGATTATGTGAGCTATATTAGAACTGATTTTGAAAATAAAGGTTTAGTTCGAACTTCTAAACCTATTGCACATCAATTACCATTAGAAAATAGACTAATTCATCATATCTTTACGTTTATTTTCTACCCAAAGGAGGTCATAGAGATAATGTATCATACATGGATATTTATTTCCTCAACATGATGCTTTCAGATGATAGGGTTAATTTGCCATATATAATGATAAATTATATGAATGAATCCTATCTAAGTCTCAAAATCTGTTTGCCTTATGGAGCTATTCTGACTGCTATATTCAAAGCCTTTAATGTCTCTATCACTGATGATGATGAAGTAATTAAGCTTAGACCCACCGATGCCTATAATCATACATCTTTAAGGCGTATGGTGTATATGTTTACTAGTGAGGTATGGAGGCGAATGTCTGATGTATCTAAAGATGAAGATGATAATGAAGAATAAGGTCAGTCTACTAACAAAGAGTAGCCAAGACATCCTCCATAGTTTGATCAGTAGTCTTCTGAGTTGCATGCATTGTCTACTCAGGTAGATACATTGGAGATTACAGTCAGAAAGAAATTTGCACATATGGATACACAACTAAACAAGGGATTTACATGATTCGATCAATTTGTACAGTATTTTTATTGCTAGTTTTCTCCACCTCTACAAAATTCTACAGTAGATGATTAGACTCTAGCTCCTGGTTGCAGTATTTGAAGCTCCATAGCATAATGTATTATCTTTTTTATTTTTTTTTTTTATAGTAATGTAGTTTGGTTTATTATGAGCTAGTTTTTTAGAGTAATGTATTTTGGCTAGTTTAATGTTGAACTTGTGATTTTGTATAAACTATTATGTTCGATTTAACATTAGTTGATGGCTTAACCATTTCATGTCACACCATTTCTAACTTGAGTGTTGTTCCGATCCGATTTGATCCATGTAAATCCCACACAAACATTTATAAAGGACTCATGATCTGAATATTTAGAAAATATTGGTTAACCTATGATCCATGTAAATTAATTTTATAATTAGTTCATAGTATACAAATATGTAATCAAAAGTATTAAAAAAAATTTGTTTGGGTAGTCGACCAACTCGATCCAGAGCTCTTGATCGATAAGTTCGGTCTGCATCGATCAATCGATCCAGACATGCGGTCGACTGCCACAGACAGACCGAGGTTGGGAATGTGCATGAGGCAGTCGATTGCAATACTGACCCAGTCGACCACCTATGGCCAAGTGGGCCGATCGACCTGGGTGGTCGACTAAGGGTGATCTCTCCCATTTCGCTTTGGTCGACCATCCCCTGTTGGCAGTCAACCGCCTGTGGTTGAGCGGGCAGGTCGACCTGGGTGATCGACCATGGTGAATCAATTTTTGATAGTTTTCTTATGGTCGATCTGCCCTCTACTAGTGGTTGATCGCCAGTGGCCGAGCAACCCGAACTTCCATCCAAAACAATGTCCCACTATCACTAATTAGTTTTGGGAAGATATCTTATAATCTCTTATTGGTCTTTTGGCAATTTATAAGATTAAATTATTTTTTAAAAAAATAGGTTTTGAGGAGATTAAAATTGTAAGTAATACCTACACATTGTAATCAATATTGTACATAATCCCTGCACATTGTATTTAATATACTATCGATCCAACACCTATGCATTGCAATATAAATGAACATCTGAAACCATCAATTGAGTCTAGATGTTAACCAATTAAACATTGCATGATACTTATCAAAAAAATGAATTCTTAACTTGAACTCATAAAAACATGTGCAAGTTTATTTACAAATCATCACTTTGATCTATGTGATACATATATAGAATAATACAAAAATAGGTCAAGTCCAACATGGTGGCCGGTGCTTCTTCCTAACAAGTTGCCTTCGACAAACTATAGGTTGGCCTTCACTTGGTCCCTCATGCTCCACGATAACAGGCTCCATTGGCATGATGGTCTGTTACATAGCTCTCTCACCTACATCGCCTCCTGAATGATATGGAACTTCTTGATATGTAATATCCTCATGCTTCTCTACCGCATACCCAAAATGTGCAGCCATCTCCTCAGCGGACTGAAATTGCATCATATGATCATGCATGTATGCACCTAATGATGTATATGGACCGAAAGGTTGGAAATCCGATAACTAAAACTCAAGGGTAGTTGAAGGGAAATCCTGATTTCTCGGACCAGGTTCGTTCAAATCTGATCAGATCGAGAGATATATTTCAAAATTTTTCTCTCGATCCCAATCAGATCTGGGATGTTTCAGATCTGATTTTATTATTTTAATAATAGAAATAAAATAAAGATAAATTAAATCAAATTTAATTTACCTAATTTGGATAATCCTATTACCCTGTTGATGATCCTATTTGCAGCGGAAGGTTCTGGATCTAGCCATGCAAGCGCCTGGCCTCAATCGGTATCCACTCGGGCTGGATTTAGAGATCCTCTTCTTCTCTATCACACCTCCAAAAATCAGATCTGGATTTGATCTGCAAAATCTTCAAAACTCCTTTTGAAGATCAGCAGTCGTCCTTTTGCAGCAGTGCAGCCTTCTTACTTTTGATCGCCTTTCTTTGATTTGGATCGCACCACCCAAGGTCCAAAACTCTTTTGGACGTGGAGAGGAGAAGGAGAAGAAGCTTTGGCATGGAGGAGGAGGGGAGAGGCAGCCTTGGGGCATGGGGTTTTCAATTCTCAATTTTAATTCCTGTATTTGAGTTGGGCACAGGGTCTTATTTATAGACTGACTGTGATCCAGCTTCTCTTATTCCCAACCAATCACAACCCTTTGTGAAATCAGATCTAAATCTGATTGGTGGGAATAGAGTCCCCTGGATTCCTACTTAGAGGGCACCTAAGACCAGTCAAAGTTGGTTTTAGGGAGAACTCTGATTGGAATCCAAAAGAGAGGTGGAGTCCTTGTCCAAACAGGACTCCAAGACTCCTCCAAACTTGGGCTCACGCCACCCTTGGCGTGCGCCCTCCTCCTTGCCAGGTTCTAGTAGGAGGACAGGCCCCCACCAGCTCTCCAATAGGTGCATGACATGTGGTCAAAAGTCAAAGGGTCAATGGTCAACATTTGACCAGTCAAAGGTAGACTTTTGACCAAAGTCAAAGAACAAGAAATGGCAGGTGACCAAAAATGGCAGGTAGTGTCTTACAAATAAGACAACCTTTTTTGACTTAGACAACCTCCAGTCAGACCATATGAAGGCCTCTGATTGAGCACAAACTCTTTTGGCTCAGACAGGATAACTTATTTATGATAGAAAAAGAAGAACGTTAGGTTCAATCGAGTGCTAGCACGATTTCCTTGAACCTAATTGAATCTCATTCAGATCAATTGAACTAGATCAGTTCAATTGATGATCACCAGATTCAAACCCTTGTTTGTGTGACCCAGTTAGGTTCAGTTCTATGTATGGTAATGGGATATGTCATGATCTCTATCATCGACATCATCGAAACTCCTTTCGATGGATCAGAACTCTTCTGATTCGAACAGCTAGAATGATCGATCATCTAAATCATTCTAATTGCTCCCAAAATCCACCAGTGACACCTAGCAGTATATGGTGGCAACCCATCAGAGCTGAATGCGAACCTCTTGGTGCAGCTACCTGTGTGATTAAGTTCTTCTATCTTGAGCCCCGATCAGATTAGGGTTAAGGTAAACTCGTCAAACCCTAGTCTCTGTCATATGATGTAATCATTCGATTCGAGTCCAATGTGAAAATCTAAATAGAAACTCTTTCTATTATTTCACTCTACCATGGCCATGGATTTCTGGACTTGATTCTCATGATCATCATAGGGCTGCTCCTCTACCACCGAGGTAGATAGATTCCATCTTGATGCCATCCAGTTCCTACAATGAACATGCTATAGCCAACATACACCTCAGGATTCCATATGGCTAGGAGACCGAGTAATGGTGTAGTCAAACTATAACACCCTCAAGGTGAACTGCCGATGCACCTCAGGTCAAAGAACCAGACACACTACTGCAGCATCGAGTCAGTCATTGACGAGAAGGTAGACTCCCTAATGACTACTCGAGGTGGTCACGCTCAGTGCCCTCGTTCTCTAACGAGTACCTATACTCTCGCTCCGGTGTCTCCACACCGTAGACTCAAGACTCATCTACTAAAGAGAAGCGATTGTACACCAACCTTCCGGATCAATCACCATCCTCGTGATGATCCTATGGTCGGGAGCAATTTATGAGTTAATAATGATTATTCATGTCTTAAATTTTCAACTCTTGAAAATATGAATTATCATTACCATTAACTCAAAGGATGTATCACAGACACTAAATACACATATGTGATAGAAAATAACCCATTTATTAATTTTAGTCAAAATTATAATTTTGCCCCTAGAAGTGTATTACAAGTGTCAGCCAATTCTGGCTTCTAGGGCACATATATCTAACAATCTCCCACTTGTCCTAAAGCCAATTGGCTACAAGTCTAAGTCCCATCTTCTCAAGGTGGGCTTCGATCTTCTGCTGGCCCAACGGCTTTGTAAGTGGGTCTGCCACATTATCTGTGGAGTCGACTCTCTTGACCTCGACGTAACCCTTCTCGAGGTAATCGCGGATGAGGTGGTATCGCCGCTCAATATGCTTGGATTTCTGGTGAGACCTCGGCTCCTTAGCAAGGGCTATGGCACCATTGTTGTCGCAGTATAGAGGAATGGCATCTGATGGCATTACTCTGATTTCTGCAGCAAACTTCTTGTACCAGAATGCTTCCTTCGCAGCCTTCTGATGCAGCGATATATTCTGCTTCCATGGTGGAATCTGCTATCACCGTTTGCTTGAAACTCTTCCAGCTGATAGCTCCACCATTGCACACAAACAGACTTCCAGATGTCGACTTTCGATCATCTATATCGGACATGAAGTCCGAGTCTGTGTATCCCTGGACTTGGAGTTCTCCATTACCAAAGACCAACATCATATCCTTAGTTCTTCTCAAGTACTTAAGGATACATTTCACAGAAGTCCAGTGTTCTTCACCTGGATTTGACTGATATCTGCTTGTGACACTCACAGCATGGGCTATATCAGGTCGTGTACATAGCATGGCATACATGAGGCTCCCTATTGCAGAAGCATAAGGGATCTTGCTCATGCGTTCTATTTCCTCAGGTGTGCTAGGGCACATCTTCTTGGAAAGATGAATACCATGTCTGAAGGGTATTAATCCCCTCTTAGAGTTTTCCATACTAAACCTCTTTAGTACTTCCTCTATGTACATCTTCTGTGAAAGTCCTAGCATCCTATTCGGTCTATCCCTATAGACCTTAATTCCTAGAATAAAGGATGCTTCACCTAGGTCTTTCATGGAGAATTCCTTGGACAACCACATCTTGACTGATGTCAACATGGGAATATCATTCCCAATAAGGAGGATGTCATCCACGTACAATACGAGGAAGACAACAGCGCTCCCACTGACCCTTTTGAAAACACATGGTTCCTCTTCATTTTTGATGAAACCAAACTTTTTGATCACATCATTGAAACGAGAGTGTTCCAGCTCCGAGATGCTTGCTTAAGTCCATATATGGACCTTTGCAGCTTGCAAACCTTGTGATCAGTATCACTGGATGTGAAACCTAGCGGCTGTTCCATATAGATATCTTCCTCAAGATATCCATTTAGGAATGCCGTTTTCACGTCCATTTGCCATATTTCATAATCGAAATAGGCTGCAACGGCAAGCAATGTGCGGATGGATTTTAGCATAGCTACCGGGGAAAAGGTATCCTGATAGTCAATGCCTTCGCGTTGACTATAACCTTTTGCCACCAGTCTAGCCTTGAATGTCTCCACATTCCCATCTGCACCAATCTTTCTCTTGAAGATCCATTTACACCCAATAGGTACTATACCTTCTGGTGGATCTACCAAGGTCCAGACTTGGTTTGAGTGCATCGAGTCAATTTCTGACTTCATTGCCTCAAGCCATTTCTCGGAGTCGATATCTGATATCGCCTCGTTGTAGGTTTTGGGATCATCACCATGAGCACCATTACCTATGAGGAACATTTCCTCTACGTCCTCTGAAATAATACCTAAGTATCTTTCAGGGGGACGGAAAAAAACTCTTTCCGATCTACGAGGTGGAGGAGGTAGTGTTCTTATTGGCTCAACCTGATTTGGTTCCACTTGGTCCTTAGCTCGTTCTGCTTGTGAGACTTTCTCATCAAGCTTAATCTGCTTTCCAATGCCACTATCTTGAATAAACTATTTTTCAAGAAATATGGCATGTCGACTCACAATCACATTGTGGTCTTCTGGAATGTAGAAATAGTATCCTAATGACTCTTTAGGATATCCTATGAATCGAGCTCTAAAGGACCTAAACTCTAACTTAACTTGTCCGCTTGTTGTCTTTTGACATGAAGCCGGACAACCCCAAATTCTGAGATGACTCAGACTTGGTTTCTTACCGTGCCATATCTCATACGGTGTGGTAGGAACGGTTTTAGAGGGAACCCTATTCAGTAAATAGATTGAAGTTAATAATGAATGTCCCCAAAGAAAATCAGGGAGGTCTGTGAAGCTCATCATGGATCGAACCATATCCAATAGAGTCCGATTTCTCCGTTCTGAAACCCCGTTGAGTTGAGGTGTTCCTGGTGGAGTCCATTGAGAGACTATGCCATTTTCCTTAAGATAGTCTAGGAATTCCCGGCTAAGGTATTCACCTCCTCGATCTGATCGAAGAACCTTAATGGGTTTTCCAGTTTGTTTTTCTACTTCATGTCTGAATTCTTTGAACTTTTCAAAAGCTTCAGACTTGTGTCTCATAAGATACACATACCCATACCTAGACAGATCATCGGTAAAGGTAATGAAGTAGACAAAATTGCCTCTAGCCGGCACATCAAATGGGCCGCACACATCAGTATGTACTAGGGCAAGGAGATCTGTGGCCCTCTCCCCATGTCCAACAAAAGGGAGTTTAGTCATTTTGCCTTGAAGACAAGATTCACAAGTTGGATATGACTCAAAAGTCAATGGACTCAATAGCCCATTTTTCTCCAATTTGTTAATCCTATCTTCTGCTATATGACCTAATCTCAGGTGCCATAGATATCTGTCGTTTGGACTATCCCTAGGTCGTTTGGCATTCACGTTTTGCTCGATAGTTAAAACAGGTACATCAATATGCAACTGATAAAGACCATTAACAAGGAAACCATTTGCAATTTTATTTCTTTCATAAAGAATGTTACAATGGTCCTTAAAGAAGGTGATCACATAACCTTCTTGTGCTAAGCATGAAACAGAAATCAAATTCCTGCTAGCTGCAGGCACATAATAACAGTCTTTTAAAACTAAGTCTAAACCAGATGGTAATCGCAGAGGGTATGTTCCCACGGCTACTGCAGCAACTCTTGCTCCATTACCGACGCGTAGGATCATGTCTCCATCCCTCAGCCTCCTGCTATCCTCAAGACCCTGCATAGAAGTGCACAGATGAGCACTAGAACCAGAGTCAAGCACCCAACTGGATGCAGAAGAAACCGTAAGGTTAGACTCAATAACGAGCATACCTCCAGAAGGACCTTCCTTCTTGTTCTTTAGGGTGGCCAGGTAAGTAGGGCAGTTCCGCTTCCAATGGCCGTCGCTGTTGCAATGGAAACACTTTCCTTTGCCATCGACCTTCTTCTTCGGTTCTGCCTTCTTCTTCTTTGATCCTTCTACCTTTTGCTTTTTCACAGACTTCTTTTTCTTTCCATAAGACTTTCTTTTGGAAGAAGTCCGTTCCATAGCAAGAACTGAGCCTTTAGAACCTTTCATAGAAAGCTCAGCGGTAACCAGCATATTCATCAACTCGGCCAAGGAATTCTGAAGTTTATGCATGTGGTAATTCATGATGAATTGCCCATATGCATCAGTCAAGGATTGCAGAATAATATCGTTCTGCAGGTCCAAGTCCAACTTCACACCGAGCTTCTCAAGCTCTTCCATGTCCTTGATCATTGTCAGACAGTGATCTTGGACTGACTGCCCATCACGCATCTTAGCCTTAAAAAGTCATTTTGTGACTTGATATTTGGCTGCGCGACTCTGTTCACCAAACATCTCCTGCAGGTGAGCCAACATTTGGCGAGCAGTCCCGATATCTTCATGTTGGCGCTGGAGCTCATCAGACATCGAGCCCAACATGTAGTATCTGGCCTTATTGTCTTCGTCAATCCATTTTTCCAGAGACGCTCTCTGTTCAGTGGATGGACGAGCTGGTAAGGTGGGAGGGTCCTGGTCCAAAACATGTGTTAACTTCTCTGAACCCAAAACAATTTTGTAGTTCCTGAGCCAATCTTTATAATTGGGTCCAGTCAGTCTATGTGTGTCTAGGATACGTGCCAGTGGGTTGGACGCAGACATTTTCCTGTAGAGAGTCAAAGATTCTAGTTAGATACTGTAATTTTGACTTGACCAATTTGTTTAGGGATTTTATTTTTAAACAAATTAGCTCCCACTATTTTCTCGGATCCCTACACTCCCTCTGTAGAGATGCGAAAATCTCCGCGATTGATGATTTCTAGTGGGTGGTGCGGTCTCACCAACTGACTCATCACCTCACCTAACAGTTATTGGTGATGGGTTAGCCAATGAGTGAACAACTCTTGTTCAATGATTCTCTAATCATGGTGCACCCAAACTTGGTCTCTAATTCATGAATCTCACCGTATCCGGAATATTGATCCACTCCTTAGTTAAGTCAGACCCACCATTTGCATAGACTGGGTTCCTAATTGGGTCTCTCACCGTATCCGGAATATTGAGCCCAACTCATCCTCCAGCCCATAGCATCCAATGCCTAATAGACATGGTTGCGTCTTCCCGGTGCAACTGAGCCACTGTATCCAGCCGAGAACAATCAACCCCGGGAAGGGCCCGCACGTCTACAATGGTGGAAGACCTCGGACTTAATCTTTTCTTAGGGAGAATTGATTCAGGTCTCATTAAACTAGACTTGGCTTAGTCATAACAATTATGACTAACCTAGTGGCATGGGTCAGCTCGGATTATTGACCACCTCAGATCAGAACTGTGTCAACAGATATGGCCAGGTAAGTGAGACCGGTGGAAGGAATATGCCGTTAACTCGCACAAGAACGCATTCAGGTCGAGTAGCTTCCAATTAAAAACCAGTCGGTCGTCTGTGCCAAACTTACCTTAGACACCAAATTGTTGAGTCAGAACCAATTGGGTTAGCCTACAATCCAGACTCTAACCTCTGAGCCTAATTAGGTCTTGCTTGATCGTGACTCGATCTTGACCCAGACTTAATCCTATTAGGCTGGTCAATTTAAGCATTGTTGATCCCATCTAACCAACTCTTGATTCGGTTTGATCAACCGCTTAGACCTAATTGAGCTACCCAAGCCCGAACCCAGTATTATGAATATGTCTTAGATCTGAAATTCTCAATTTTAGACCTAATTAATATTCCATAAACTTAATTCTTAATTAAGTTGGGTTCATAAACAAAATATGCACAATAAATCCTAGGGTTTCAGGATCTAGGGTTTTGCAGAAAGTAAGTTTTGGGTTTCTGATTAAGGACGAACACGCAGCACCCCTACACGTCATAAGAACACCCCATCGAATGGGAAGAGAGGGCCTTTAAACCCTTCTTCGTTCTTATGACCGGACGGCCAAGAGGAACGCCTTAATCAGGAACATGTCAAATACTACAAAACAGTTATAGATCTATATCATATATCTCATATACAAATTTAGATCTAATCAAGGCATATTTTGCATACATCTCATGTATCATAATCATGCATATTTTCAGATCTAAATTATCTCATAATAATCTAAAAAATTAGATTTAAATTGATCTAATCAAAATAAATTCTAATCTAGACAATTATGTAGAACTATTCTACAACTAGTCTAGTCATGCATCTATCATATCTCATATGATATTTAAAAATTAAATAATTTTTATTTGCTGTTTATCAGATGTTATTATAACACTTATAATATCAGAAAAATAGTAAATAAGAAGATCTAAAATATGATTTAATCAGATTAAATCAAAGACATGCAAAACTATTCTATAGAACTATTCTATTCTAGAACTAGTCATGCATATCTTCATGTTCTTAGATCCAAATCATTTAATTTTAATTTTTTCTGATTTCAGATCTGATCACATCTCATGTGACATCTGAAATCACTTATTTTTTAATTAAAATAAAATTAAAATCAGATCTAAACAATTTTAGAACCATGGCTCTGATACCAGTTGAAGGGAAATCCTGATTTCCCGGTCCAGGTTCGTTCCAGATCTGATCAGATCAAGAGATATATTTCAAAAATTTTTCTCTTGATCCCAATCAGATCTTGATATGTTTCAGATCTGATTCTTATTATTTTAATAAATAAAATAAAATAAGATAAATTAAATCA
This sequence comes from Cocos nucifera, assembly GCA_006176705.1. Taxonomy (NCBI): domain Eukaryota; kingdom Viridiplantae; phylum Streptophyta; class Magnoliopsida; order Arecales; family Arecaceae; genus Cocos; species Cocos nucifera. Next base: position 280,037 of record QRFJ01000919.1, on the reverse strand, counting down.
AATTTAATTTACCTGATTTGGGTAATCCTATTACCCTGTTGATGATCCTGTTTGCAGCGGAAGGTTTTGGATCTAGCCACGCAAGCGCCTGGCCTCTACCGGTATCCACTCGGGCTGGATCTAGAGATCCTCTTCTTCTCTATCACACCTCCAAAAATCAGATCTGGATCTGATCTGGAGGATCTTCAAAACTCCTTTTGAAGATCAGCAGTCGTCCTTTTGCAGCGATGCAGCCTTCTTACTTTTGATCGCCTTTCTTTGATCTGGATCGCACCAACCAAGGTCCAAAACTCTTTTGGATGTGGAGAGCAGAAGGAGAAGAAGCTTTGGCATGGAGGAGGAGGGGAGAGGCAGCCTTGGGGCATGGGGTTTTTAATTCTCAATTGAATTCACTTAATTTTGAGTTGGGCGCAGGGTCTTATTTATAGACTAAGCTTGTGATCCAACTCCTCTTCCTCCCAACCAATCACAACCCTTTGTGAAATCAGATCTAAATCTGATTGGTGGGAATAGAGACCCCTGGATTCCTACCTTAGAGGGCGCCTAAGACCAGTCAAAGTTGGATTCTTAGGGAGAACTCTAATTGGAATCCAAAAGAGGAGGTGGAGTCCTTGTCCAACAAGGACTCCTAGGCGCCTCCAACTTGGGCTCACGCCACCCTTGGCGTGCGCCCTTCTCCTTGCCAGGTTCTGGCAGGGGGACAGGCCCCCACCAGCTCTCCAATAGGTGCATGACATGTGGTCAAAAGTCAAAGGGTCAATGGTCAACGTTTGACCAGTCAAAGGTAGACTTTTGACCAAAGTCAAAGAACAAGAAATGGCAGGTGACCAAAAATGGCAGGTAATGTCTTACAAATAAGACAACCTTTTCTGACTTGGACAACCTCCAGTCAGACCATATGAAGGCCTCTGATTGAGCACAAACTCCTTTGGCTCAGACAGGACAACTTATTTATGATAGCAAAAGAAGAACGTTAGGTTCAATCGAGTGCTAGCACGATTTCCTTGAACCTAATTGAATCTCATTCAGATCAATTGAACTAGATCAGTTCAATTGATGATCACCAGATTCAAACCCTTGTTTGTGTGACCCAGTTAGGTTCAGTTCTGTATGGTAATGGGATATGTCATGATCTCTATCATCGACATCATCGAAACTCCTTTCGATGGATCAGAACTCTTCTGATTCGAACAGCTAGAATGATCGATCATCTAAATCATTCTAATTGCTCCCAAAATCCACCAGTGACACCTAGCAGTATATGGTGGCAACCCATCAGAGCTGAATGCGAACCTCTTGGTGCAGCTACCTGTGTGATTAAGTTCTTCTATCTTGAGCCCCGATCAGATTAGGGTTAAGGTAAACTCGTCAAACCCTAGTCTCTGTCATATGATGTAATCATTCGATTCGAGTCCAATGTGAAAATCTAAATAGAAACTCTTTCTATTATTTCACTCTACCATGGCCATGGATTTCTAGGACTTGATTCTCATGATCATCATAGGGCTGCTCCTCTACCACCGAGGTAGATAGATTCCATCTTGATGCCATCCAGTTCCTACAATGAACATGCTATAGCCAACATACACCTCAGGGTTCCATATGGCTAGGAGACCGAGTAATGGTGTAGTCAAACTATAACACCCTCAAGGTGAACTGCCGATGCACCTCAGGTCAAAGAACCAGACACACTACTGCAGCATCGAGTCAGTCATTGACGAGAAGGTAGACTCCCTAATGACTACTCAAGGTGGTCACGCTCAGTGCCCTCATTCTCTAACGAGTATCTGTACTCTCGCTCCGATATCTCCACACCGTAGACTCAAGACTCATCTACTAAAGAGAAGCGATTGTACACCAACCTTCCGGATCTATCACCATCCTCGTGATAATCCTATGGTCGGAAGCAATTTATAAGTTAATAATGATTATTCATGTCTTAAATTTTCAACTCTTGAAAATATGAATTATCATTGCCATTAACTCAAAGGATGTATCACAGACACTAAATACACATATGTGATAGAAAATAATCCATTTATTGATTTTAGTCAAAATTATAATTTTGCCCCTAGAAGTGTATACAAGTGTCAGTCAATTCTGGCTTCTAGGACACATATATCTAATAGTAGTATCTTGTCGGCTATGTCGTCTGTGTAGATCAATCGGTACTGTTGATGATGATGGATAAGCATAAAGTGAAGGAGTAACCTGTGAAGTGCCACAGCCATGATCATAAAAATCCATGGAGATACGTTCATGCTCATGGATAGTTTGGAGGACCAATGTACATATCTCCTGGATGATAGATGAAGATGTAGATATAGCATCCAAACGAGGACTGATGTACATATCTCCTAGATGATAGATGAAGATATAGATATAGCATCCAGATGAGCAAGAGCATTGATCTACGTGAAACTATCAGTCTGATAGATACATGTATATAAGTAGTACAAAGAATAATAAAAAATTTATTAAAAAAATAAATAATAGCACTAACCATATAGTCAAACTGTGCACTGCTCTGGCAAATGAACCGACGAGTGATATGATGGTACCACTCCATATAGAAATCATGATAGTCCATGGTACCATCAACTGTTGGACCATCTACAATGTGATCTTGCCAACTCTCCCAAAGTTCAACGTACTGATGATGAGTGATGCTCTAGTCATGCTCGACTCATCCCCTATGATCGATATGACGTAGTCTGAAATCTATGGTGCAAGCAAGTGGAATAGTCTGCTAGATCTCAAACTGGCGCATCACCCTATCGACGTAGTGCCACTCTATAATATGAAAATATAAGAGTGGCACTCAATATCGCCATATATCTTATCTGCTGAAATAATGATTTGGTAAACGTGCACGAACTTAAGGAGTATATGGCTCCCGTATCACCAATTTTTTAAACAAGATTGTACCTAAATATGATCAGATAACTCGTTCAAAACGTCCTTATAATATGTACAAATCATGCATAATTATACCTAATCAGGTCTGAGATGATCAAGCTGGTACCAATATGTCAACAAGACATGGATGGAAACCTCCTTTACCAAGAAACAATCTCTCCACCTACAAAATTGAATTGGATAAGTTACAAATGGTTCAAAATAAATCGTGTATGAAAAAATTTATCAAAAATTCATATGACATACCTCATGGCTAGCGGTTTAACTGGTAATGCACCTCCATCAAGAAAATCCATAATAGAATCTAGAGGTGGTCGATCCAATCTATTAGGTGTAACAAAAGAAAATCTATCCCATGTCCAGACCTGAAGCAAAATCAAAGATCTTGCTATCTCATGTGCATGCATCTATCCTACTTGTCCTACACATCTTCCAATATAACCAAGCTAGACCTGCACTATCCCAACTGTAATGTCCCGTAGCCTCAAAATTGGCAAATAGTAGCAAAAACATGAGTTGGATCAAATTATTAAATTTATCTCCAAACATACACCCTTCCATCAACTGCAAAATATACATCCTAGCATGACGCTGTATCACTAAAGCATCTGCATTAAGGGATAGTTTGTTGAACTGCTATGCTAACCATACCATGTTCAATCGAAAATCCTTCAATTTATCGAAAGATGGGATAATACCTAACAAGTCAAAACATACCTGCTATCAATCCTGGCATGTACTACCTATAACTGAAAGACTGTCGATGAGTAAACCTAGCTGAATGCTGATATCCTCCAACGTGATAGTGCACTCACCATGGGGCAGATGAGATGTATGAGTCTCCAGTCACCATCACTCAACAAATGTAGTAATCAAGTGCCAATCTAATGATATGAATTCAACATGAGAAATGCCATAAAATTCTGCTTGCTACAGATAAGGCACTATGCATATATCGAGTGGTGTCGTCCGAGATTTGGCCAGCTCTCTGCATCAACATCTAAGAAACCTAGGCTCCAGCTAACACGAAAAAAAAAAAAAGACTACATCAACATTAAAAACATGCAAATATTTGTTAGTATAATGTTAATAATATAAAAACATACCTCATCATCCCAGATAGCTGATGATCAATGAATCTCATGTGTATATAATGCAAACTGATCCAAAGGACTTGGCTCCATAAATAGAATATACTGCTGACATTATCAGTAATTAAAATGAGTATACTAGTTTTGATTACAAACAACATATCATAATTAAAATTTATAGTCAATATATCATAATTAGCAAAGTTTTAGCTACATCCCAATAAGTTACATTCATAAAAATGCAAAATTTTAGCTACATCTCAATATAAAATTGAATTAAATGCAAAGTTTCCTTAGTTTTCATCATCAGTGCGTGCTCTATTTCTTGGACATGTCCGTCTGTCATGTGCTACAAATCTGACACCTAGGTTTATTGTCGATTTCTATCTAATCCATTTCATTCTTAAGTCTTGAGGATCGTGATCTTCTCTTCTATCGCAACCATTCTCTCTGTGGTACTATCAATATATCATTTTTTGGTTATGACCAGTAATCTGCATGAGGGATTGGATGAAACTAATGACTGTAACTATGTTGGTATTCCTCTAGATTGTACCAACAATCAATATATTGTCAAAAATCAAGCGACACATGAGTACAGGCAACCATCACGTGAGAACACGGCAAATGATAGCACTGCTATTTCTAGCACGTACAAGTATGCTCTGCTAACTTTACAATCTGCATTCAATAAAATGATCTGATTTAATATGTTATTAATACAAATAATAACATGACGAAATATTGAAAATTTTGTATTACTATTTACTTGAGTGTTGTTGCCTTCATTCATATAAGGCCCATGAAATGTTGTTTATACTTGAAACACCCCACTTGCCCTATCAAATATTGTAACCTTATGGGATGTGGTTTTTGATTGATTGGCAATCACATGAGTTGTACCAAAGGGGGTAAATCATTCAACCCTATTTAAGGCATCCTCCACTTGGGCACATCGACCGTCAAAATATGATAAAAGTTGGAAGAATGTAAGTTGTACCAATAAAGTTACCGACAGAAAACAAGCATTTTTTAGGACTCCATTGAAACATTCAAATAAATTAGTAGTCATCATTCCAAATCTTTGGCCACCATCATATGCAAGGGTCCATTTTTCTAAAAGGATTTCATTCAACCACTGAAAGACTTCAGAGTTCATTTTTTCAATCTTCTTCATGTACTTGTTGAACTTCCTAGGTTATGTTTGCATGCCAGTTCTTTTTAGCAAATTTTTTAGTTTTGTATCCCTGAATCTAGTATTAAAGTTGCTCACTACATGACGTAGATAATATACATAATACGCATAAGGTGGCTGCCAACCAAAATATTTATTTTATGCAGTAGATAATATACTTGCATACCGATCTGAAATCAGACATATATTCTGACAGGATCTAATAAGACTTCTTAAACAAGCTAAGAACTAGCCCCTTCATCTACTATGACAAATGCAAGAGAAAAATTCTGGTTGTTTCCATTCACGGCAGTTGCAATCATCATTTTCTTCCAGTACTTTTCATATAAAAAAGTAGCATCAATACTTATTACTGGTCTATAATGTTTGAACTCTTCGATTAATGGTGCAAAGGCCCAAAAAATACGATCAAATGTAGCACATGTTGGATGACCAGTAGAAGTACTAATGAACTTCATCCAAAAGCCAGGATTGAATTCTTCTAGAGCACTCAACTACTTTGGCAGCAAGTCATACGACTTGTCCCAATCTTTATATACTAAGGCAATTGCTTTTTGCTTCGCCTCCCATAACTTTCTATAATTAGGCATATAGTTGAATCTATTTTTTATTACTGATCCAATACCGACGATAGGAATTGTAGGTACTTTCATAAGATCTTGTATTTCATTCACGATGAAGTTCAAATCAAGCCCAGGATGATCTTGAGAAAGCATAGTTGAAATACATGTATACGGACCAACATAACGTGTGATTTCAAAATAATCATACTGCTTAATTGCTCGAAGCATTCAATTACATCCTGCTTGTCTATTTTTATACTTGACCATCCAAAGCTCTGGATCTGACTGGACAACCTTAAATTCATTATGTATATCGATAGAATACTGTTTCACTACAGTTTGTAATTCTATCTTATCTGCAAAATGGAGCTCTTTACACAACTCCTCACCTCTTTCCCAAGTGCTATAGGATGCACATAATGCATAAGTCATTAATACATTAGTAGCCTCCCAATTAATACTTCTGAATGTTCTAGAAGGAGCTTCAAACACTGAAAAATTTGGGGGCTCAACGATAGGTTGGCACTCTACATTATGTGATGTATCGAATGCATGAGCATCATCATCCATTTCATCTTTACTTTGCATATCTTCTTCAACAAATAGCTAATTGTCTATATGAACTGTATCGTCGACAACTCTGTATACTAAAGCTTATCTAATGATAGGATCAACATCACCATCCATTATAGGGACATTATCAACTATACAAGGCCTAGAGGTTTCAATATGCTCCCTCTCTTAAGTTGTCACTCCTATGTCTTGGTCAACTACTTCATAATAATCCAGATTAGGAATAGATCAGGTGATTTCTATAGGTTGCACATCAACATATAATTCCATACTAGACAAACAAATATGCGAACTTACAATGAAAAAGATAATCTCGATATCTTCGTTATCGATAATCGGAATGGATTCATACTTTAATACAGTTGGTTGCACAACCGTAGGTTATCTGTATATTATTATTATTTTATTTCTTCTTCTATCTACATGAAAGATTCAACATAATTTATCCTCCAACTCCTCAAATTTCATTCCATTTTTCATTATAATAGCCTTTTCTGGCTGCCGTGTGTACTCTATTCTATATGGTTCTTTAATAATAGAACCATTAATATAACATAAGATGGTAATTATTTCTCCCATATTTCACTATTTATATAACAAATTCAATAAGTTGCGGTGATTATTTCTCCAATATCTCAATACCTAAATAACAAATTCAATAAGTTCAACATGATATATTAAATTATATTAGATAAACGTATCTAAAATATGTCGACATAGAGGAGCATCTTAAATACTATCTAGCACAATGTTAAAGTCTAAAAATATATTACATATCTGATGGGTTGCTTCGGCATGAAACCATTGGCCTTGATGTCATTGGACAAAGAAAAGCCTCCTCTTTCACACCATATTAATATTTTTAAAAATATTAATATAATTCAATGTAATATCAAAATAATAATCAAAAGATCACATATTATTAAATAGATTTTTCCAAAAATGTCTCATTCTAGGGCATGTAAAATTTTAGGGTCCCTTAAAATCTCCAATAATTGCCTTATCAATAAAAATAGTGTAAAATTTCGTTCTCAGTTAGATGAATAGGTTCTTGAAACACTGTCACTTTGTCTTCATATAAGTCCATTGTTCAAAGATTGCATGTCAACATGTCAAATTCTAATCCTACTTGGTGATTTTCATTCTTTGATGCAGAATTCTTTTAATTTTAACATATTACCACCAAATTCCCTTGTTGTCAAGTTGCATGTATTAAGAAAAAAATTTAAGTTGCTATTTTTTTGACTAAATATGCCATGTCATTTAAAAATGTATCATCATAATGGACACGACATTCAATCTTCCCTCCTTTAATAGTCATAGCAACTTCTCATTGTCAAAAATGTACAGATTCTGATCTTTGCATTGGTTATAAGATCTGATGTATGGTTATAAGCTCAACATGTCGCATATTTTTCAAGTAACACCCTCCAACATCCTTGGGCCATTTACCTAATGGAAGCTTGGAGCTCAGAAGAATAATAATATTCTCTATGTCAGATATATATTGCTAGAAACGTCAAATTGATTTCTGTTCATGCTGCAGTTGATACCAGTTAGTTATTGCTCAATTTATTGCTAAATATCAAATATAGAACAGCGCACTAAACTATGGGACAATAAAAGATCACTAATGGCATATGAAGAAGAAGAAGCGGATCGAACATATTTAAATATAAATAAAAAAATCTAAAGACTTATCGAATCAAAGAGCAACCTAGATGGTGATCCAACAATACCAAACTATGGTGGGACCTGGATGTCAGATGTGGCTAAGTAGAAGGAGATTTCGATTGAGAGAAGGCCGAAAAAATGAGGAATAAAGGCAGGGTGGACAGGGGCTAGTCCAACTAGATGGGACCGAAAGGAGAGATTCGACAAGGGAGACTGATTGCGGACCACTGGATGTCGGAGATCGATGGAGGAGGAGTTTTGCATGGGAAGAATGCAATTGGAGGAATGAGGAATAGGGGGGCTGGAGGCTGGACAGGATCGATCCGACTTAGGAGGGGCTGAAGTGGGTGATCCAATGAGAAGTGAGGGTGTCGGAGATCGAATGAGAAGTCAGCATCGGTTAGCAAGTGGTATCGAAAAAATAGGAAACATGAGGGATCCCGATCGGATGAAAGCGAAGGTTTGGAAAGACGATTTCAAGCCTAGAAATTGCATTCTAAGCATGCAATTTGATCGGAAAGTGCAGCCCAAAGTTGCATCTTTAAGTTGAAAATGCGACGATTTTATGAACATGTTGCACATCCTTCGGCACGCTCGTGCAGTCAGATAAGCATTGAAATCGTCCTTTTAGCCGACGATTTTAGATGACGTGGTGAATGAAATCATCGATTAAACAGATAATTTCTATATAAATATTATTATCATAAATAAATTTAAAATAAAAATATTTTAAAAATAAACTAATTAAAATATAATATTTTTAAAAAAAAATCATGGGGCAAAATGCCCCGTCACGTGAGCCTTGCCACCAACAAAAGCAAACGCAGCGCGTGAAGTCCAAGTTTCGCGTGGGACAAAGAGGCCTCAAGATCCGAGTCCACTTAATTTGACAGGTGGAACGAACAGCCGGCAGCTCTCACCTCCCCTTCCTTCGATCAAGTGGCCAAAACGCACATCATTCCGCGTAGCAACCACGGGGCGGCCCTGCAAGCTCCTTGGGTCCATCTGACAAAATTCGTATTTTATATTTTAGTTCGATTGGATTCGTAGAAGTGTAATAAAAAAAAGATGGTAGGAGTTGGGGGATATTTTGGGAACGAAATTTTACGGTACTGAAAAATATTTAATTTTTTTTTAAATTTATAATTTTTAAATTATATATATATATATATATATATATATATATATATATATTATCATTTATCTTAGATGACTATATATCGTACCTTACGACTTTTTACAAGTCCCTCAGTAGGTCTAGTGCATGCACGGTTGCAGACGCCCCAAACTTCAAGTGCGGCACATGGGGCTTCACCTAATATGTGGCACGCCTTCGTCGATTCCACACTCAATAGTTTATGGACCGCGGTGCCGAGTACTAAAATTGAAATAATGGTCTCTTACCGATAAAAATAGAAGTCAAATTATGGTGGATAGTAGGTGGTGAACCATGGACCTTGCTCTACAGGGGTTGGGTGGTGGACCGTGGACCTTGCTCTATAGAACTCCTAAGGACTTTTTCATACCAAGCTGTGATGATAGGGTATCTTAATATTTAATATTTGGTAGCAATATTGTCATGGAGGTGGACTTTCAAATTGGTCAAGAAAATCGTATTTCGATGCTGAGGTATTTGAATGCAATTAACCTACAGTAAAAGGTGAAGGCTTGGTTGGTCTTGATGAAGAGCTTTGTATTTCTTCCTTGCATTTTTCTTTGGATAATTATTTGAATCTTATCTTCAGCAGAATTTGAGATATCATGTGGCCTATTGCATGCAGACTATATTTGTCTAACAAATAAAATATAAGAAATATACCAAATGATGGGAAATATGTTTTAAATTAGAATATAAAAAACCCTTCGATTTGGCAAATATTTCGAGCATCCATTATTAGAGATATTTGAACATTAAATTAATATCCGAATCTATATGCATATCTATTTTAAAAAAATGGATATAAATATGAATAGATAATTATCCAATCCATATTTGAATATTTGATTCTATTTATATCTATTTAATTATATATAGTACCCATTAATTTTTTAAAAAATATATAACTATATTAACATACTATTAATTTAATTTATCATCTACTTAGTAATATTTTTAATTTAGTAATTATAAAAATTTAATTTCAACTTATATCTGTATTCATATTCATGTTTCATATATTCAATTTTTGTCCGTATTCATTTAAAATGAATACTGACAAAAATTTTTATATCCGACTGATATTTGGATTCATATTTATATTCATCAAATAAAATAATTATATATATGAATATATTGATATTTGATACATATCTAATCTAATTTTAGTCTTAATAAGAGAGACAACATTTGAATTAAGGGTCACAAGATGAGTTTTTGGCCTTTAAAGTTAGTTTTTTCTAATATTCACAAGGTAAGACAATCTACATCCACTACCTTAGAAAATCATGCAACTAAATACAAATCTCTCTCTAGCTAATTGGCACAAAATTTCCTTCACCATGCACCGTGAACCAACACCAGATTATTTTCAAGCTGGGAAATATAACTATTCGTTCTACAGTTGACAGTCCCAAGACCCTCAACAAATTAAAGCTCACCCATGGTTCCGTGCCCTACACACCAATATGCGCTCGCTATCGTTAAATCCTTCTAGCAACATGAAAATAATTCCAAGTCATTGGTACAAGTTGGCTATGCTCCAGAATTGGAAGGAAAATCTATCACATTTAATCATCATACAACTATATTTCATGACAAAAGTTTAAAATAAATATTCGCTATCTTTCATGGATGACTTAAGGCATAAATCAGAAAAATATTTGATGGGCTCTAAAATCTCGTTATTTATAAAATGTGACCTTGCTATTAAATTGGACGCGATTTTTATTTATATCTATCTTCCTCATCTCACGTTAGGTATGTCATAATACACTTCTAAATATGATTTGAGGCAAATGCAATCATGTTTCACTTCCAATTTTACTAGATACAGAAAGAAGTCTATTTCATTTATTTCTTAAATCTAGTAACAGAGATTAAGGTTGCCGTTGATTGCATCGCTTAATAGTGCTGCCTCTCACATCACCGTGCTTCCCATTTTTGTATTTATTGCAGCAAGCCAATGGACCACGGCACAATCATTAAATGCCGAGGTCACTAGGTGACATACTGTCCAGCTGTATCCATCAAAGCCATTATTACCCTGATGGCGTGACACTGGCCGTCCGATGCAAGGACCTCCTCCCAGGTCATAAAGTGAGTCACGTCAATTTCCAAGTTACCGCCTTCTCTGACCATCGTGATGGCCCATTCCCCGTGATCAACGGCGTGATTGGACGGTTATAATTTCCAGTTTCCACATCTCCTCCGCTGTTCGTTCCACATAGATGTGACGGATGCCTAACTGATAAGCGCATTAGGATCCAGGATTCATTAAATGGACGATTGTGATCTGAATCAACAATAATCAGTCAGCTCCGTTCAGCCCAAGCCGTCGTCAAACATCTTTTTTAATTTTATGCACCCAAAAGAAAGACGTTTCTTTCATTGTTCTTTTCAACGTTGTCAAATGTCAAACCTTTAGAGGACCTGCATAGGTGAGAGGAGTGTCGGTGAGGAAAATGGATAAAATTATCTACTGCTAAACGCATAAAAATTTATACGCAGTAGCATTATCTACCGCCAACATTTGCCATGGGAGCCCAGCTCAAACGATTTTGACGGTAAATTCTATCCCGCATAGAAATATCTATGAAACATTGAAAGATATAGCGTGTATGCGTATGAAAGGGTGCCTTTCGAGATAGAGACGTAACCGGCATAACGGAGCGAATAGAGATAGCGGAAAAGACAGATACACCATATATGTTTCTCCAAAGATTTGGGATGGGACATAGAGTCCTTCCCTATTTACGCATGAACCAGTGGCCACTATCACTTGATCATCTACATGGAGCAAGGCTGACGGATTTTGTGCTACACAAGACAGTCTCATCTTCTATCAAACTCAGTCATAAATATTAATATAGAATTTAATTAATATTAAATTAAATTAAAGTTAAAAAAATAAAATCACTATCGATGATTTATAAAATAAAATCTCATCTGAAGTCTATAGTGACGACTCCGGTAAAATCTTTCGATGATCAAATCAGCTTTTCTGACCAACAGAAATGGAGTACTCAGATAAAAATTCAGCAAAATTTTGAGAAGAAGAAGAAAGCTTAGAGAAAATATATCTGAAGGATCTCTTTTATAGACGGAGTCTGTAGCAAATTGATAGTTACGGCCATAACCATCCAGTAATAAGCCGCTTGGGGCCAGGTAGAGTTTACTACAGAGAGTGATGTCCGTTACTATGAAGTGGCCATTCGTTGAGATTTAATAGTAAAAGTTCGGAGAAAACAAACGTTGGTCGATGAAGAGCTTTGACATACATCAACTCCAGAGGAGTTCGGACTTCTAAAGAAAATACGATTAGAGAAGATCATCCGAAAAGAATGCTAGCTGAAATCTAAAAGTAATCCACTGGAGGAATCTGACCGAATGAGAAGTCCGAAAGAAGTTTGGCTCCTGAAGGAGTCTGACTGAAGGAAAAATCTAGAAGGAGTTCGGCTCCTGGAGGAGTCCGACTGAAGAAAAAATTCGGAAGGAGTTCGGCTTCCGGAGGAGCCGAACTGAAGAAAAAATTCAAAAGGAGTTCGGCTCCTGGAGGTACTAGACTGAAGAAAAAATTCGAAAGAAATTCGGCTCTTGGGAGAGTCCGATTGAAGAAGAAGTTCGAAAGAAATTTGGCTCCTAGAGGTACTAGACTGAAGGAAAAATCCGAAAGGAGTTTGGCTCCTGAAGGAGTCTGACTGAAGAAAAAATCTAAAAGGAGTTTGGCTCCTGAAGACACTGGACTGAAGGAGAAATCTGAAAGAAATTCAGCTCCTGTAGGAATCTGATTGAAGAAGAAATCCGGAAGGAGTTTGGCTCTTGTAGAAATCCGATTGAAGGAGAAGTTTGGAAGGAATTTGGCTCCTAGAGGCATTGGACTGAAGGAGAAGTCCGAAAGGAGTTTGGCTTCTGGAGGAGTCCAACTGAAGGAGAAATTCGGAAGGAGTTCGATTCTTAGAGGAATTCGAATGAAGAAAAATTCGAAAGGAGTTCGGCTGGGGTTCGGTCGTCGGATGAGTTTGGCTATTGAATGAGTTCGATCGCTTGAGGGGTTCGACCGCTAGAGGAAGAATTTTTTATCGAAGTTCCTCCAGGATTATCAGTTGCATTAGGCTAAGAATCAAGCTAAACTTTGATGAGAGCGGGATTTATCCCCAACAATAGGCCCCCTACTTCCAAGTTCGAAATTCGAAGGAAGAAAGTACAAAAAAAGGTGACTGCCGAAGTCGACTTTCAAACTCTACACCAATTCAGATTAAAGCTTAGAGGAGATCTTATCTCTAGCCGAGATTGAAGTTGAAGTTGAAGAAAATCTTATCTTCTGTTGACGTAGAAGCTCGGAGGAGATCTTATCTCCAGCCGAGGTTGAAGTTAAAGTTAAAGGAGATCTTATCTCCTGTTGACATAGAAGCTTGAGGGAGATCTTATCTCCAACCGAGGTTGAAGTTAAAATTGAAGGAGATCTTATCTCCTATTGAAGTAGAAGCTCGGGAGAGATCTTATCTCCAACCGAGGTTGAAGTTGAAGTTGAAGGAGATCTTATCTCCTGTTGAAGTAGAAGCTCGGGGAAGATCTTATCTTCAATCGAGGTTGTCGAGGTTGAAGTTGAAGTTAAAGAAGATCTTATCTCATATTGACGTAGAAGCTCGAGGGAGATCTTATCTCCAGTCGAGATTGAAGTTGAAGTTGAAGGAGATCTTATCTCTTGTTGATGTAGAAGCTCGGAGGAGATCTTATCTCCTGTTGATGTAGAAACTCGAAGGAGATTTTATCTCCAGCCGAGGTTGATGTTGAAGTTGAAGCTTGGAGAAAATCTTGTCTCCAGCCGAGGTTGAAGGTGATCTTATCTCCTGTTGACGTAGACGTTGAAGCTCGGGAGAGATCTTGTCACCAACCGAGATTGAAGAAGATCTTCTCTCCTATTGACGTAGATGTTAAAGCTCGGAGAAGATCTTATCTCCTATTGAGGTTAAAGGAGATCGTATCTTTTGTTGACGTAGACGTTGAAGCTTGGGGGAGATTTTATCTTCAATCGAGGTTGAAGAAGATCTTCTCTTCTGTTGACGTAGACGTTGAAGCTCAGAAGAGATCTTGTCTCCAGTCGAGGTTGAAGAAGATCTTATTTTCTATTGACGTAGACGTTGAAGCTCGAGGAGGATCTTATCTCCAACCGAGGTTGAAGGAGATCTTATCTCCTGTTGTTGTCGGACACATGGGGTCATTGTCGGGGTCTTTCCTCTCATCCCATCCAAAATGAATGAGGCCTTCAATTTTGCTCACGTTAGGACGAGATTCTCCTCCTATTCCTAATGGACTGCGGGGCATATAAGGACCGTTGTCAGAGCCTCTCTCACCATCCCATCTAAAATGAATGAGGCCTTCGACTTTGCTTGCGTTAGGACGAGATTCTCCTCCTCTTTCTAACGGACTGTGGGGGCACATAAGGGCCATTATCAGAGCCTCTCCCTCCATCTCATCTAAAATGAATGAGTCCTTTAACTTGCCCATGTTAGGATAAGGTTCACCTCCTATTTCTAACATGGCTACTATTGATTACTTCTTTTCGATCATCAGATAGTTTTTGCATCAAAAAATAATAATATTAAAATGGAGGAGTTTTATTGAAGAAAAATTATCAATAATACATTCTCAGATTCTTTGAGTTTCAAGATCGTGGGAGTGTTGTTCCTCCGAGCTTCTTCAGACGATAAGTTTTGGATCGAACGACCTTCTTTATTTCATATGGACCTTCTCAATTCGAGGCAAGCTTTTCTTGACTTTGAGGTTGAGAGATGATAGCTCGTCGAAGTACTTTTTTTATGCCCTTCTGTCGGAGCTTCTTTGATGATGAGCTCGAGGGGGAAGTTCGGCCTCACTTGCGCTCAGGGAAAGTTCATGAGCACGGTCAAACTTTATTCGACCCTTTATCAACCGTAGGTTTACTAGATTCATCCACCTGCATTCTTCTATGGCTTCTTCATCCTTCAACTTGAAGGCTTCTTTTGCATGGACATATTCCTCGGCCCGGGCTAGCAGATCAACAAAGTTCTTGGGATACTTCTTCTCTAGGAAGAACAGTAAATCATTCTTTTGAAGGCTACCATTGAGTGCGGCCATTGCAATAAACTAGTCCAAGTTTCGGACCTCTAATGCAGCAGCATTAAATTGGGTGACATAAGCTCGGATAGATTCTCCCTCCTTCTACTTGACATTCATTAGGAAATTCGATCCTCGATGCGGATGTCGGCTACTAACAAAGTGAGCCACAAACTGATAGCTCATCTGATCAAAGGAGAAGATCGTATCCGACTTCAACGTCGAGTACTAGTTTCTTGCTACTTTTTTTAAGGTAGATGGAAAAGCTTGACATAATATGGCATCTGATGCGCCATGAAGCAGCATTATGATCCAGAAGGCCTCCAAGTAACCAATCGGATCAAAGGTTTCATCGTAGTTTTTAAGTTGAAAAAGCTTGAAGTTCGGCGGAACGGACTCTTACATAATTTAAGAAGAGAAAGGAGGATCGGTGTAGACGTCATCATGGGGAGCCGAGGTGACGTGGCATAGTTCTTCAATTTGCCAGTTCATCTCTCATAATTTTTGATCGAGAGTGTCATCTTGATCGTAGATCTTGGAAGGCTTCTAGTAGTGGATAGGGAAGGTCCCTTCCGAAGAAGAATTATGATTCGAGTAAGAATCCTCTACTCTCTATTTTTTCTTTTCAGGGGTGACGGGTATGTCAGCCCAAGTGCTCCTTCTTGGGGTCGATTTCTAATATTCTGATGACGAATTTTTTGATGGAATCATTATCGAAGGCTGCCGCATAGTCTGCACCATCTCGATGATGCCCTAAATTTGCTGCATCAGCAGGTTGAACTGCTTTGGATCTACCATGATCGTCGATGGAGGAGGAGGTTAAAGTACCGACGATGAAGCAGGGACAGATGGATCTGATCCAGATTTGATGGCAGAAGCGGTAGATCTTTGGATAATCGCCTTCTTTGAAGGTATTTCTTGGGATTGAGAAAGAGGATGGAGATGGACCTTGGAGAAAAAGATCCAAAGGGTCGGCTGAGCATTTCTTTAAGAATAAGGGTACCTTAGGAATAAAGGGTCCTCCTTCTAGTGCCAATTCTGTTGGTGTAGAATCTGGTTGATGCTGGATCGAGTTAGAGTCGAGGAAGACGAGGTCGCCGTTGGTGACCTACAAAATAAAATTCCATCCAGAGTCGGTGGTGGTGGCTTCGGTAGGATCTTTTAATGATCAAGTCAACTCTTCTGGCCAATAGAAATGGAGTGCTTAGACAAGAATTCAGTAGGATTTTAAAAAGAAGAAGAGAGCTTAGAGAAAACATATCTAGAGGATCCCTTTTATAGATGGAGTCTATAACAGATTGATAGTTATGATCGTAATTGTCTAGTAATGGACCGCTCGGGGCTACGTGGAGTTTGTTATAGAGAGTGGTATCCGTTGTCATGAAGTGGCCATTTGTTAAGATTTAATAGTCAAAATTCGGAGAAAGCAGGCGTTGGTCAGTGAAGAGTTTTGATATACATTAATTCTAGAGGAGTTCGGACTCCTAAAGAAAATACAGCTAGAGGAGATCATCCGAAAGGAGTGCTAGCTAAAATCTGAAAGTAATCCGCTGGAAGAATCCGACCGAAGAAGAAGTCTGAAAGGAGTTTGGCTTCTAGAGGAGTCCGACCGAAGGAGAAGTCTGAAAGAAGTTCGGCTCTTGAAGGAATCTGACTGAAGGAAAAATCCGAAAGGAGTTTGACTGAAGAAAAAATTCAAAAGGAGTTTGGCTCCTAGAAGAGTCTAACTGAAAAAAAAAAATTCGGAAGGAGTTCGGCTTCTAGAAAAGTTGGACTGAAGAAAAAATTCAGAAGAAGTTCGGCTCCTAGGAGCACTGGACTGAAGGAGAAATTCGGAAGAAGTTCGACTTTTGGAGGAGTTCGACTCCTCGAGGCACTGGACTGAAGGAGAAATTCGGAAGGAGTTTGGCTCCTAAAGGAGTTCGATTGAAGAAGAAATTCGGAAGAAGTTCAGTTTCTTAGAAATCCGACTGAAGGAGAAGTCCGGAAGGAGTTTGGCTCCTGCAGGCATTGGACTGAAGAAGAAATTGGGAAGGAGTTTGGCTCTTAAAGAAGTCCAACTGAAGAAGAAATTCGGAAGGAGTTCGGTTTCTTAGAAATCCGACTGAAGGAGAAGTCCGAAAGAAGTTTGGCTCCTAGAGGTACTGGACTGAAGGAGAAGTTCGAAAGAAATTCGGCTCTTAGAGGAGTCCGACTGAAGAAGAAATCTAGAAGAAGTTCGACTCTCGGAGGAGTCCGAATGAAGGAGAAATCCAAAAGAAGTTTGGCTGGGGTTCGGCCGTCGGATGAGTTCGGCTACTGAATGAGTTCGGTCGCTTGAGGGGTTCGACTGCTGAAGGAAGAATTTTCGATCGAAACTCCTCCAAAATTATTAGTTGCATTAGACTAAGCATCAGACCAGATTTTGATGAAAGCAGAATTTATCTTCAACAACAAACTATTATACAAAGTTAATATCACAAGTTTTTCTCTCTCTAATATACAATAGATTTTGTGATATTTTAAGTTCGAGCCTTCTCTAGCTTGCCACCATAATCATTGGTATGTTGCTATGTGATAAGAATGATATCGTGTGCTATCAGACTCCATCGTATTATCAAGTACCGTACGACATATGAATGGTCATGATAGAAACATTGGATCTTTTTAGTTGAGGCAAGGACTAGGGAAGATCATAACTCGGTGATTTAAACCGCAACTTCATTTGACCTTGTGATATTCAAACCAATTTAATGGGCTGGACAGCATCGTAATAATATGACAGGTCGAGGGCGTTTGTGAAGGGCGGGCGGAATGCGGAGGGCGAGAAAACAACGCTCAGTGGGTCGGAAGATAACTTTGACGATAGCCGCTGCGACAGCGCCACGTGGAGTGAGTACCACAAACCGCGTCAACTTGGTGAAAGCTTCTTAAGCCGCCGTGTCTTACCGTCCCTCGGCTTCCCTGTCTTTCCTTCCCCGACGCTCACCCCTATTTTCTCGCCGGTTTTGTGGATTACCGACGCCCAAATCGAAACAGCGCGCCGTTCAGATCAGTAATTCCGAGGCGGCGTTAACAGAATCCCGATCGAAAATCGAGACTTGGAGCGTCAGATCTACCGTCCTAGGCTTTTTTCATGTTTTAATTCCCGCAAATTTGGATGTGATTTGAGAACATTAGATCGGGCATCGGTTGATCCGAGGAACTGATATAGTTTGGCGTTCCAGATGCGAGAAGCTATCCACTTCCGGAGATTTTAGGTTTGTTTCCCATTTTTTTTTTTGGTTGAGGAGAAGGTAGATTTCTGTTTTCATCGGAGATGGAGGTGGAGAGAGTTAGAAGGAATGGTAATTCTTTCCATTTTTCTGAGAGTTTGGATGGGTACGTAGCCCATTCGAGAAAGTTTGATAGCCCTGCGACGATCTCAGTATCCTCCTCTTCGTTTCTGTCCTCTTCTTCCTCTTCTTCCCCGATGGCTGTTAAGTATATCGAGCACCATGTCTCCAAGATGGACACGCTTGCCGGTGTTGCCATCAAGTATGGCGTCGAGGTAATTGGAATGCTTTCCTTTGCTGTTTTCTCAGTGGTTCGAACAGTTCCGGGGTTCTAAGTGTTACGTTGAATTTAAAATTTTGATTTCGGGTTTATTTGTCATTCTGCACCGGAAGTGTAATCACCATATTTGGATTAAAATTGTATCTTTTAATGGCTTTACTATTTGTTTGGGGTGTTTTGTCGAATTTTAAGGCATGGTTGCTATTTTAACAATTTGATCGATGGGTAGTCGAACTGGTCGGACTCCTATGCTTAATGATGCTGGTTTATATGTTCGTGATTCGCGTAGGGAGCAACTGAGCAAAAGAACTTTTGGATGACAAGTTGATGAAATTATCATTTTATATGTTAATCAACTCTACGCAAATTGATATCATAGTTGAGCCTTTTTCTATGTCTCTTTTGTATTTGATTGATGTAATTAATGGTCTTGACTGAGATAGATGTTCTGTTATATTATCTGCCGCTGAATTCTGACTTATGCAACAATAATGTGTTTTTCATTCTTTAGGTAGCAGACATAAGAAGACTGAATGGTTTGGTGACAGATCTTCAGATGTTTGCTCGCAAATCATTACAAATTCCTCTGCCAGGAAGGCATCCCCCATCTCCAATTCTTTCAAATGGTTCAGCCAATAACGGGTAATTATCCTCATCTTTTTGCTTGTAATAACACTCATAATTGGTGAAATTTGGAAATTTGAACCACTAAACTAGGGTGTAGTCGTTTGTAGATTTTTTAGCGTAGTCTCCTATGTGGTTTCTTTCTTTTGTATGGGGCTGGTACATGGACATCTGCATGGCATGTGGGCAGTTAAAAGAAACTTAATTAAAATATTTAAATATCTTATTTGGTATATGTTTTAGTGCTACACTACTTCTATTCTCATATTTGATGCCTTTCTTTTGCATGCCACTAGTACATGGGCATGCGCATCGCATATGGGCAGTAAATACAAACTTATTTAGAATATTTTAAACGTTTTTAAGGAATAGGGAAAAAAGAAATGTGTAGTAGTAGTAGTACATAAAATAAATTATTAAAACTAAAATTCTGGCCATTAGTATGTTCCAACTTGAACTTAACTGTACACACTCTACATGTCAAAAAGTAGCTCATTTTTAATGAAGAAAATGATGAAAAAGAAAATTAAAATCTTTAAATGACAAGATTTCTTAAGGGAAAAGAAGTCATTGGCTTACTATTGCTCCATCTTAATATGACTTTCTTTCTATTAAATCTCAGTATAAGATTACTTGCAAAATTAAATAAGACAATAAAATAAAGCAAAATGGTTGATTTTTAAACATGAGAGATATGCAGGTAATTAAGGAATGGGGGGTTAGTAATTAGGAAATGGAGGACTCTTACCCAAGATATAATAGATGAAAGAGGTGGACACAGGATAATTAATAGGAAGTCAAGGATCATAATGCAAGTGGCAAGATATAGATTCTCTCTTTGTTAGCAGCTTTTTTCACACATGCATGTGCACAAGAGATAGAGAGAGGATGTTAGATATATGTGCCCTAGAAGCCAGAATTGGCTGACACTTGTAATACACTTCTAGGGGCAAAATTGTAATTTTGACTATAATTAATGAAATGGGTTATTTTCTGTCACACATGTGTATTTAGTGTCTGTGATACATCCTTTGAGTTAATGGTAATGATAATTCATATTTTCAAGAGTTGAAAATTTAAGACATGAATAATCATTATTAACTCATAAACAGCTCCCGACCATAGGATCATCACGAGGATGGTGATTGATCCGGAAGGTTGGTGTACGATCGCTTCTCTTTAATAGATGAGTCTTGAGTCTACGGTGTGGAGACACCGGAGCGAGAGTACAGGTACTCGTTAGAGAACGAGGGCACTGAGCGTGACCACCTCGAGTAGTCATTAGGAAGTCTACCTTCTCGTCAATGACTGACTCGATGCTGCAGTAGTGTGTCTGGTTCTTTGACCTGAGATGCATCGGCAGTTCACCTTGAGGGTGTTATAGTTTGACTACACCATTACTCGGTCTCCTAGCCATATGGAACCCTGAGGTGTATGTTGGCTGTGACATGTTCATTGTAGGAACTGGATTGCATCAAGATGGGATCTATCTACCTCGGTGGTAGAGGAGTAGCCCTATGATGATCATGAGAATCAAGTTCTGAAGCCCATGGCCATGGCAGAGTGAAATAATAGAAAGAGTTTCTATTTAGATTTTCACATTGGACTCGAATCGAATGATTACATCATATGACAGAGACTAGGGTTTGACGAGTTCACCTTAACCCTAATCTGATCGGGGCTCAAGATAGAAGAACTTAATCACACAGGTAGCTGCACCAAGAGGTTCACATTCAGCTCTGATGGGTTGCCACCATATACTGCTAGGTGTCACTGGTGGATTTTGGGAGCAATTAGAATGATTTAGATGATCGATCATTCTAGCTGTTCGAATCAGAAGAGTTCTGATCCATCGAAAGGAGTTTCGATGATGTCTATGATAGAGATCATGACATATCCCATTACCATACAGAACTGAACCTAACTGGGTCACACAAACAAGGGTTTGAATCTGGTGATCATCAATTGAACTGATCTAGTTCAATTGATCTGAATGAGATTCAATTAGGTTCAAGAAAATCGTGCTAGCACTCGATTGAACCTAAAGTTCTTCTTTTACTATAAGTTGTCCCGACTGAGCCAAAGGAGTTTGTGCTCAATCAGAGGCCTTCATATGGTCTGACTGGAGGTTGTCCAAGTCAGAATAGATTGTCTTATTTGTAAGACATTACCTACCATTTTTGGTCACTTGCCATTTCTTGTTCTTTGACTTTGGTCAAAAGTCTACCTTTGACTGGTCAAACGTTGACCATTCATCCTTTGACTTTTGACCACATGTCATGCACCTATTGGAGAGCTGGTGGGGGCCTGTCCCCCTGCCAGAACTTGGCAAGGAGAAGGGCGCACGCCAAGGGTGGCGTGAGCCTAAGTAGGAGGCGCCTAGGAGTCTTTGTTGGACAAGGACTCCACCTCCCTTTTGGATTCCAATCAGAGTTCTACTAAGAATCCAGTTTGACTGGTCTTAGGCGCCCTCTAAGGAGGAATCCAGGGGTCTCTATTCCAACCAATCAGATTTAGATCTGATTTCACAAAGGATTGTGATTGGTTGAGAGGAAGAGGAGTTGGATCACAAGAGGTCTATAAATAAGACCCTGCGCCCAACCCTAATCCTTAGTGAAAAGTGAATGCTATTAGATATGCCCCAAGGCTGCCTCTCCCCTCCTTCTCCACGCCATAGTCTCTTCTCCTCTTGCTCTCCACGTCCAAAAGGTGTTTTGGACTTAGTTTGGTGCGATTCAGATCAAGGAAAGGCGATCAAAAGCAAGAAGGCTGCGCTGCTGCAAAAGGACGACTGCAGATCTTCAAAAGAGTTTTGAAGATCCTCCAGATCAGATCCAGATCTGATTTTTGGAGGTGTGATAGAGAAGAAGAGGATCTCCAGATCCAACCCGAGTGGATACCGGTAGAGGCCAGGCGCTTGCGTGGCTGAGATCCAGAACCTTCCGCTGCAATCAGGATCATCTACAGGGTAATAGGATTACCCAAATCAGGTAAATTGAATTTGATTTAATTTATCTTATTTTATTTTATTTATTAAAATAATAAGAATCAGATCTGAAACATATCAAGATCTGATTAAGATCAAGAGAAAATTTTTGAAATATATCTCTTGATCTAATCAAATCTGGACGAACCTGGACCGGAAAATCAGGATTTCCTTCAACTGGTATCAGAGCCATGGTTCTAGATTGTTTAGATCTGATTTTAATTTTATTTTAATTAGAAAATAAATTGATTTCAGATGTCACATGAGATGTGATCAGATCTGAAATCAGAAAAATTAAAATTAAATGATTTGGATCTAAGAACATGAAGATATGCATGACTAGTTCTAGAATAGAATAGTTCTATAGAATAGTTTTGCATGTCTTTGATTTAATATGATTAAATCATATTTTAGATCTTCTTATTTACTGTTTTCTGATATTATAAGTGTTA